>VDFB02090127.1:0-68158 GCA_007258455.2 Sequoia sempervirens | reverse complement strand
TGCTACTACTAGTGTTTTCCTTTTCTTATTCACGCATTGGCAACAAAGTATGCTTGATTCCATCCTTTTCAAAGGTATATGTGTTACTCCTCCCCTCATGTACAATATTTTGATCAAATTTCCAAGGCCTACCAAGCAATGCATGACACACGTCCATAGGCATAATGTCACAAATCACACTATCCTTATAGCTTCCAATCTAAAATTCCACTAATGTCTGTTCATCTACCAACAATTGATGCCCTTTCTAAAGCCAAGAAACTCTATAAGGTGTAGGATACTTAGTCCTTTTCAAACCTAACTTATCCACCACTTCTACAACCACTAAATTATTTGTACTACCATTGTCAATAACTAATTTGCAACACTTACCTTTAGCTTTGCATTTTGTTTTGAATAGAGACTTCCTTTGTACAGGTTCATGAATCTCCTTTGGCGATTTCAGCAACACTCTTTTGAAAAACATAGATTCTCCTGACTCAAGTTCCTCCTTCTTTGGAGAAAATGATCCCACACTTTCTTGATCTGCTTGCACCAACTGATTCCTCCTTTCAGACCTTGTGTAACCTCCTTGGGAAGATTCTGGACACTCCCAATTCAAGATTATGACTTGCAAAACCTCTGCCTCTTCCCTAATAACCATCACTTCTAACATATCTTTCTCCTCTATCTTGATAACCTCCTTTTTCTAACTTAAATTTCCCTTTGGAGTTGCTTGCCTCTCCATCTTGATGGTGTTGTTGTCCTTTTTCCTGCATAACCTCATCCTCTACTTCGACCTTGCTGATTTTTCCTCCTCATTAGCTTCTCCTCTACCTTAATGGAAAACTGGTAGGCTTCCTCCAAATTTCTTGGTGACACTAAACTCAACTCATCTTGCAAACTGTATCTCAACCCATTCAAATACCTTGCTACCTTTTCCAAATCCTCTTCGCTATGGCTTGACTAAATCACCAACTTGTAGAACTCTTCCATGTATTCCTTGATTGATGTATCTTTCTACTTCAGATTTTGCAATCTTTTGAAAAGATTAGTTTGATAATCTGTTGGAAAAAACTTTGTCTTCAACTTAACAACCATTCAATCCCATGAGGTAATCTTTTCCTTGTTCTTCTTTCGTCTCTCAAATTAGACATAGTCCCACCAAATAGCAGTGTGGTCCTTGAGCCTTGTGCAGGATAATTTCACTTTCCTTTCCTCGACAACTCTATCATACTCAAAATATGTATCCAAGTCATTAATCCAATCTATAAGTTATTCTTTGTTTAGAATTCTCGAATATATTGGAACCTCGATTCTTAGCTTGGCTCCCACATTCATCACAACTCTGATCAATCTTTCTTCCACTCCTTTAGGTTCTTCTTGATCTTCCTCATCATATGCTTGTGGTCGCTCTTCCTTTTCAACGTCACTTCCATCATCCACTGGTGTTCCTCTTCGTTGTTCCCTTTCCATGGCATCCATTCGTGTACTCAAGTTATACAACAATTCAAGGACTCCATCATCATGTCCTCTTATGCCTCTTCCTCGAGCACCTCTACCTCTCATCGCTCTCGATGGCATTCTTCCCACTCCTCAACTACCCCAAATCTTCAGGCTCTGATACCAAATGATGACAGCCTATCTTAATACCAAATGATGCTAGCCTATCTTAACATTCAACCAAGCTACTCAAGGCAGCGAGGAAGACAACATAGTTTTTCTCAAACCATCACTCTTCCAAAATAATAGGAAACAGAGGCTTGCATTCAACAAGGAGAAACATAATTCAAAACCCAATTCTTGGAGAAGAATGATAGACTGTGCATACAAAAGATTCAATCCTCCTTCAATTATCAACATACAAAATTCCCAAACATTGGCTACAGAAAAATAGAGGCAAAATGTATGCAAACAATGCAAGACTGAACACTGATCCTCTGCCAACCAAATCAATCCATTCAACCTACTCTATTCTCCTTATGCGCTGCTCACACAGTTTGCTTCCCCACGTGCCACGATAGAGAGTTCTACTAACCTATTGGCTCCTTCATAAACCTTGATCTACTCTTAGTCTTTTGCATTATTTTCCTTCTCCAGGCAGAGCCGTCATACCCTAATGATGTCGATCTCCCTTTCAATTTCTACACTTGACTGTCTCTTTTTTTCTTGCAGCCACACCTTCACCCAAAATGGGACGTTGCTACTAACTTTTCCATTCAATCCCAACACACAAAGCTCGATGGAAAGGAAGAAAATAGTTCACTGCCTCTCACATGCTACCAGATGTCAAACAAACCACAAATCCAAAGAAAATTTAAACCAAAATCCAAAACCAAAATGTGTCAAGATTAGGCGATGCAAAGATGCACCCTTGCATCAATTAAAATGATTTTTTTTTGTTTTTTTGTTTTGTTTTGTTTCTATAATATGGTTTTTCTGTGTGTTTTGACTAAGTAGTATTATATTATATTATTAACAAAACTGATTTTTTTTGTTTTTTGTTTTTGTGAGGGATTGTGTTGACCTCATTGCAATATTATTAATAACTAGTGTGTGTGTATTATGATTATTGCATTATAGAAAAGATATTATTTGAAATGATTTTTTTTTTCTAAAATGTTTTTTATTTTTTGTTTTGTTTCTAAAATGTGTTTGCTTTTGTGTTTTTTTTTTTTGTGACGATTTGTGCTCACCTCAGGCACATGCGCTAGTATTATATTATATTATTATTAATAAAAATGTACTATTATTAAAATGATTTTTTTCTTTTTAATTTTTGCTTTGTTTCTAAAATGTGTTTTTTTTGTGACGGATTCTACTCACCTCCTATAGGCATGTGTTGCCATTGTAGGGTTATGCCTATCGACATAATTAAATATCACACTTAACAAATTATCAAAATACAAATAGATTAAGAAAAAATAATTATCTATTTTGAGTAATTAATTGATAAATTTAAATTTACAATAAATAAATAACCATTATTTTTCTATTTTTTTATTTTTATGTAATTAATTTTGAAAAATAAAGTGTCACACTTAGAAAATTATCAAAATACAAATAAATTAATTATTATTAAATTTCTATCTTAAATTAATTCAAGCAATTGCTAAACTTAAATTTAGAATAAATCAAGGCAAAAGATTAGATAGAAAAAACATTATTTTTCTATTTTTTATGTGTATGTAATTAATTTTGAATAATAAAGTGCCACACTTAACAAATTATCAAAATACAAATAAATTAAGTAAAACTAAATAACCATCTTAAAGTAATTCAAACAATTTCTAAATTTAAATATAGAATATATGAAGGTGAAAGATTAGATAGAAAAATCATTTATTTGTCTATAATTATTTTTGAATAATAAAGTCTCACTTAACAAATTATCAAAATATAAATAAGGGTGCATGCACCAAGATGGGGGACCAAAAATTGGCCACTACTTTTTGGCCCCTATGAGAGCATAACACAAGCACATTATAATGTGCTCACTTGCATTATGGTCTATTTGACCATAAAAGGAAAAAAGATATTTCATTTTCATTTTCCTCTCAACACACAAATTGTGCATCCTTCCTAGCATGTGTGTGTTATTGTAGACCTTATTTTTAATCTCCTCTTTGTCATATCATCAGGTCAATATGCCACAAAGACGTTGAGGAGGTCAAAGAAGTACAAGTATTTTTAGTTTTAGTATCAAACTTAGATTAAACAGGTAGATTGAATTAGTTTTTAATTAAAATTTGTTTAAATTTTAGGAGTTAATAATTCACCCCCAAATATTAAAAATCCTTATTCACCTCTTCATTGAAATCCTCCCAGAAAAACCACAATAAATACCTCCTTCAATTCCTCGTCATCCTCCAGGAACACAACAAAATATATTCTAGGGAAAATAGAAAACAATATAAAATAACTTGAGGAGTTAATTGCAAGGTTAAAAGATCCCACAAGAACAAAATCCCATAGGAACACCCTTGTTGAATCACTACAATTCATTGTCTCTCGTGTAGTATTGGTGAGTGGGAAAATCAATAGTTGGTGTGACAAGAGGGAACAACAAAAACAATTTTACATGATTATTCTCTCAATCATGGAATTGAGGAATGTCTCATTTTAACCTATAGGTGGATGATGACTCCAAACACAAATTCGAAATAGGACAAAGCAAAAGGAAAACCTAGATATTAAAGTGGCATAACCTTGCACCTACATATATCATACAAGATAACAAAAACATGGAGAAATAATAAACATCCAACTTCATTAATTAAATGAATGATTAATTACAATTCTTGCATCAATTACAAGGTAAAAATGAGCCTTATTCAATTAATCATTTATAGTGCAAATATGGATAACATTATGTTGGCAGATGGTCAGCACTCCCTTCAGGATTTGTGACATGGACTAACCGCCTCCCATGGATCCGTTAACTGTAACATCCCGCTATGCAACCCCGAAGGTTAAGAGCCAAAAGAGGACAAGATAAATTTTTTTTTATATAATTTAGAAGAATAATAACTTACACATAAAGCAGTTACCAATATGATAAATTGACAACATACAAGACCAAGAATGGTCGAGTGCACAACCAAGAGGGGAGGAATGATTAAACCTCCAAAGAAAAATCTGAACAAGAGCAAACAAGAGAGCTCTAGAAATTTTTCTCTAGAACTTCCTGCTTCGATTCTCTAGAATTCCTGCTCTGGTGCTCTGGAATTCCTACTTTGGTGCTCTGGAATTACTCTACACCAGTGCTCCGCAATTACTCTAAACTAGTGCTCCAGAATTACTCTGCACTAGTGCTCCAGAATTATTGCAGTACAACACAGAACAACAAGTTGCGTTGCGCTAGAAACCTTAGTAGCAACAACACAAATTATTAACAGCAAGTTGTGTTGCACCGGAAACCTTACCAGCAACAACACGGATTATTAACAACAAGTTGTGTTGCACTGGAAACCTTAGTAGCAACAACAAAGATTATTAACACTAAGTTGCATTGCGTCGGAAACCTTAGCAACAACAACATAGATTAATAACACCAAGTTGTGTTGCACCGAAATCTAATAGCTTGATGCATGAAGGAAGAATATACAGCCATAGCTCTAATTTTGTATGATAATTAGGAAAGAAAGCCATAAAAGAATCACCATAGTACACACGAGTCTGATACCAACATTGGAACTCGTAAGTCAAACATAAGACATCACATATATTCTCATTAAATTTATGATTACTTTCTCTCTCTCAAGAGAGTACATTGTGCATAAAGGAATAAGTATGAATACAACAACATTTCCATGAATAAGATACATCATCTGATAAGATAAATACATAAGAGGGGATGACTCCAACTGGTGCTCCAATAACCTGTACACCAGTCCCCAATGGTGGTGGCAACGCCTCTCTACCATGTGGGCTCAAAAGAGGCCACCCCACCGTGCTTGGAGATAGTCACAAGGCCCAAAAAAAAGTAGCAATATAAGGGAAAGGTAAGGCCGACACTCACATCAGTCACGGAGCAAACATGGAATACAATGCACACAACCAATGTCACAAGAAATGCTTATCCAATATCATGGCGGGTACTACTCATGACTACCAAGGTGCTAGATACTAGAGTGCATATCAGATGGAGTGTCATCATGCATACTTGAAGGGATGGCACCACACGGAATCAAGTACACCTCTCATAGGGATGAGGAGACTCAATCATGCCTGAATCCACGCCCCGTAGACAAATGGGCCTTCTCGAGTGCATCCTTAGCCTTCACAAGTGCTCAAGGCCATGCACAATGACTTATTATCTTATTAGTGTTTTACCCCATTATTTTTATTTAGTTATCACTTGTTTACATTAACTTTGCTACTAGTTCCCCTGGCAGCCACTTGCGGGCCCCGGGCCCATAGAGAGTCACTCCATATGACCACTCTATTACCTAGACCTAAGTTCAACTCATTTAACCAAACGAGAAATCTAAAGAAAAAATGAAACAAAAGGGAAAGCCACAATTTTGTGTCATAGAAACCATTTAAAACAGCCAAGCCAATGTTGTTGTAAGAAGACACATTTAACAACTGAAATTCATCATGAAATAGAGGCATAAAAATTGAAAGTGCTCGGATTAAAACTCTAAGCTTGAACTAGTTCAGATTTTGACGTTTCAACTTGGAATCCACCTTCAATTTTTGAGTTTAGGACAAAAAATGAGGTGTTGTTCTGAAAAACGCCATTTTGCCAAGCTAGGCAAGAAAAATCATCAAAAAATAAGTGTCCAGAATTCAAATCTGCCAAAGACCCAGTTGACATTTTGGGATTTCTACATGGAATCCACCCTTAATTTTTATTTTTAACAAGAGGGTAATGAGCAGAGAATAAAAACATGTTTTTAAAACAAATTGGGCAAAAAAAGAAAGAATATGAAAGAGCCCATAAATCAGATTTTTCCAACAACCCATTTTAGATTTGCTAGAAATGTACAAAAATATGCCATACAAAATACTATAGAGCAGCAAATAGAATTCCAAACAACCATTATCCAAACCCCAAGCAATACAAAAATATTTAAATGGAGGAGTTCCTCCAAATTTTCACAAAATAAAAACAACCCAGGTTAGAAAAGAGATTCAAGGCATAAATGAAACATGAGTGAATGCCCAAATTACCAGCCATACAAGATTGAAGAATACCAGAAAAATACCTCAATTTTTCCCCAAAACAGAAATGGAGGAATGCTCAATGAAGAAGACATGAGTAGGTTCCAAAATTGGACAACAAGTAAGAAGTGGCACGTTGATTTCAACAGTCTACTACCCACAAATTTCTTCTCAGAAAAACTTTCACAATCTCCCCAACTCAGTCGCCCAAATCATGGGGTTCCTCCTCTGTTCAAAACAACAAATTTCCTTTCCTCCCAAAAATAGGAACCTCCTCAAACAAAACTTATTTTCCTTTTATATTTCTCAAAACCATAAAAAAGAAATAAAACATTTGATAAAACTAGCTATTAAAGCTCCCCCAAAAAGAAGCAATTAATTAAAATCACAAAATATGCAACATTAAAAATACACAAGGCTCCCCCAAAAGGATTAGTAAAAATTTAAATAAAATATTTCAAACCTCATGAAAATAACAATTCAAATCCCCAAATAATTAACCACCATAAAATACCATATTTAAAATCACGTGAAGATGTCAGTGGAACCACATCAAAACACTGACAATCCAATTAAATATATATAATCACATAAAATATTAATGAAAACCAAGACCAAATACCTCAATGAGACATACTAGAAAATCACTTACGACAGAAGGGTGCTCTGGATGTTACCATTAGGTAACTGGATGGAAGACAACAACATGGAAACACTGCCCTGACATGGTACAATGGGCTAGGGTAGGGGACATTTGGCCTGTGACTACCTCCAATAACCACCATCGAGGAATGAGAGTACGCTTAGACCTATGAATCTAGGTGGAGTCGATACTTAGTACTTGCATCACTCCAATCAAATGTCAAAGTACATGTGCATACATCATTTATCATATATCTAAAGCAACATCAATCATCAAGAAAAAGGGTCATGATATCATAAGCCTCTTGGTTATGAGTGTTACGACATCGTCCTTTTCTTGTCAATAATTATACAAAAGAAAATACAACGATATATAAAAATATAAGCATGCAATCCAGCATAATAACTAACCATGTAAACATGAAATCCATCATAAACAATAATCATGTCAGCAACATAACAACATATAAACATATAAGCATGTAAACATGCAATCTAGCATAAGAGTCATAGAATTACACCTCTCAGGTGTCAATACAAAATAATGAAGGGACGAATAGTGCAAATACAAAATATATAGTTATCGAAATCTATCAAGGAAGGACAACAGTAAAATACAAACATGGGGGTTATTACATCCTCCCCCACTAGGACTAGGCTTACTCCTGGAAGCCTGCAAAAAGATATGGATAAAGGTCTCTCATCCTTGCCGCATCTTCCCAAGATGTTGAGGACTCACCATCAGGATCACATTGGACCCTTACCTGCTCTATGTCCCGACCCCTATGTTGAAGGATTCGTATAGGCTCCAAGGAAAGCTACCCGTCCACCTCGACCTGCAAGGAAGTCTGATCAAGAATATGGGTCACATCAGGAATATACTGTCTAAGAACAAAAACATGGAAAACATCGTGGATGCACGATAAACTCGGTGGTAGCGCAAGGCAATGGGTGACTGGATCAATCCTCTCAAGGATCTCAAAAGGTCCAACAAAATGAGGTGCCAACTTCAAGCCTTTCCCATAACAGATGGGGTTCTTCCACGGATGAACTCTTAGAAACACACAATCACCCACCAAGAAGTGGTGGTCCAACCTATGGGCATGATCGGCATACTTCCTCTGCCAATCCTGAGTTTTAGCCAACTGCTCTCTAATCCGCACTACCTGTTGCTCCATATCCTGAAGCATCTCTGGACCCAAAAGAACTCAGTCCTCTAAGCGATCCAAACTCAATGGTGTCTGACACGACCTACCATACAAGGCCTGGAAGGGGGACATACCAAGGGAATTGTGGTACCCATTATTATAAGCAAACTCAACCAAGTACAAGTAGTCCTCCCAATGAGACTGCTAATCCATAATGTACATCTGAAGCATATCCTCTAAAACCTGATTAACCCGCTCCATCAGTCTGTCAGTCTCGGGATGGTATGCAGAGCTGAAATTAAGTTGAGCTCCCAAAGCATGCTGAAGAGAAGTCCACAAAGCTGAAGTGAACACTGGATCACAATCAGAAATGATTCTACGAGGAATACCATGCAGACACACAATATCCTCCATAAACACTCGAGCTATGGACATTGTAGTGTATGAAGACCTTATGGGTGAGAACTGTGCCACCTTGGAAAACTTGTCCACTGTAACCATAATAGCATCATGACGACATGAAGACATAGGTAGACCCACTATAAAATCAAGAGATATCGTATCCCACTTCCATCCAGGGATGGAATGAGGCTGCAATAGTCCTACATGGTGTTGATGTTTTTCCTTCACCCGTTGGCACTCAAGACACCGAGCCACAAAATTGGTAATATAACGCCACAACCCTTCCCAATGGTACAACTATCGAAGATCGGCATGCATCTTTGTGACACCCGAATGAGCTGAATAGGGTACACGATGGACCTTTGACAAAACCAAGGAACGAAGATCACTAGAATCTAGAACATAAATGTGACCAAGATGCTGCAAAAGTCCATCAGGCTCAAGAGAGAAACTTGCAAACCTGCCCTCAAGGACTCTCCTAGACTCAATTTCTACTTTCACCTCCTGATACCAAGCATCACTAGGAAGTCGCTCCAAAATATGGCTCTGCAAATCCACTCCAAGGGACAAAACTGATATCTCATGTCTCGTCCTGCTTAAGGAATCCACAACAACATTTTACTTACCCTAGATATAGTGAACCTCAAAGTCATACTCATAGAGGAACTCCATCCAACGACGTTGTCGAGCATTCAGATTTGATTGAGTGAAGAGATATTGAAAACTGTGATGATCACTATGCAACTCAAACCAATGTCCCAAAATAAAATGTCTCCAACACACAAGTGCATGGATGATAGTCGCTAACTCCAAATCGAGGGTGGGGTAGTTCAACTCATGATCCTTGAGCTTATGGGACTCATATGCAATCAATCATCCCTCCTGCATAAGAACTATCCCCACACCCTCCAACGAAGCATCGGTGCACACTACAAAATCACCTGTAGGATCTGACACTACCAGGATAGGTGCACTCGTCAACTACTCCTTAAGAGCCTGAAAAGTTGACTCACACTGAGCTGACCACACAAACTTCTTCCCTTTCCGCTGAAGAGAGGTGATGGGATGGGCTACCCAAGAGAAATCTCTCACAAATCAGTGATAGTAACCTACTAATCCCATGAAACTGCGAACCTCAGCCACATTTGTTGGTGCTAGCCAATCCACAATGGCATGTATCTTAGAAGGATCCACTGAGATACCCTCTCCTAAGATGATATGGCCCAAATATCTCATCTCAATTTGGAAGAACTCACACTTGGCCAAATTGTCGAACAACTGATTATCTCGCAAGCACTGCAACACTTGCTGCAAATGGCCTTCATGCTCCTCCATAGTCCTTGAATAAATCAAAATATCATCAAGGAACATGAGAAAAAATCGGTCAAGATAAGTGTGGAACACCCCATTCATCAAACTCATGAAAACTGATGGAGCATTGGTCAACCTAAAAGGGACAACCATGAATTCATAATGCCCATAACATGTACGAAATGTCATCTGATGAATGTCTGCCTCATGAATGCGAAGCTGATGGTATCCTAAATTCAGATCTATCTCAGAGAACACCTTGGCTCCCCTCATCTAATCAAACAAATCATCTATTTGAGGCAATGGGTAATGATTCTTCATTGTCACTTTGTTCAACTGGCAATAATCAATACACAAGCGAAGAGATCCATCCTTCTTCTTCACGAGGTTGACAGGTACTCCCCAAGGGGATACACTAGGACAAATGAAACCCTTCTCCAAAAACTCCTCTAACTGCAACCGCAACTCACTCAACTCCTAGGTAGTCATATAATACAGTGCCCGAGAGAAAGGTTCCGCTCCAGGCATGAGATCAATACGAAAGTCTATGTTGTGCTTAGGCGGAATACCTAGAATAACACTTGGAAAGACATCTGCAAACTCCTGAAGAAGAGGATGGTCATCAAGATATACCTCTTGAATCCCACCCTCAGCAAGATCACTAATCAAAATAGCGAACATCTAACAACCTTTCCGCCTAGCATGCTTCAGCTGCATAGCTGAAATCACACGGAGAGAAATTGGTCTCTGGACTCCAACTAACTCAACACACTTTCTAACATCGTCTACACACCAAACTGACTTATACAAGAAATCTATACTGGCTTGGTGTGTCTCCAACCAATCCATGCCTAAAACAATCCCATAGGATCCCAAAGGCAACACACGAAGATCCACTATGGTAGTGAAGGTGCCCAAATCCAACACACAACCACGAACAAGGGATTCTACAACTACCTTGGCTCCAGTAGCTAACTGAACCTTCAAACCAACATCTTATCTTGCCACCACAAGTCCACAACGCTCTACGAGAGAAGGAGGAATAAAAGAATCTAAAGCTCCTGAATCAAACAGAATAGATGTGGTAATCCCACCTAACACACTTGAATACTTGACCACGGTGCCTTGATGCTCAACCTGACGGTTATCCACCGCTGGGAAAACTTAATGAGATCTGCCATCATCACCTATTGTAGGCTCTGAAGTAACCTGTCTCTAACTACCTCCAGCTACTAATCTATGAGGATATTGAACAACTATATGACCATGCTACCCACAAGAAAAAAAACCACCTCTTCCAAAATCTTGGCCTGAAAATGGTGCACATGACTGTTGGGTTCCTTCACCCCTAGAACTCTATTGTGCACTCTACGAACTCTGCATCGTACCACTCTGCTACCTACTTCGAGAAAGATGACGTGGATGATCCCTAGAAAATGGAGTAACAGGACTTTTCCCACTCTGCTGAGACTGAAAAGACCTATGCCTATGTCACTGACCAAATCTAGAAGGTACAGACTGAGACCTAGATGGTCCAGCTCCTTGAGACTGTGTACCCCAAGCAACTGATCCTGAAGGAGGGGCACTACCAATTTGAACACCTACTTGACCACCAAAGCCTCTAACCAAATTCTCCTCTATCAACCTCGCCTTCTCCATGGTGATCTCTAAGGTCTTTAGTTCAAACACTCGAACACCACCATTGATACAGGCATTCAAGCCCATGATGAAATGTTGCACTAACATCGACTCGTCATCATAAATGCTAGAATATTGCTTAAGCTCAAAGAAGCGGTGCTCGTACTAATCTACCATCATAGTCAACTGATGAATCTCATGGAACTCATCAGCATGTCTCTGTCGGTAGTATTCAGAAATAAATCGTGCATGAAACCTCTCTAAAAATAGTCCCCAAGAATCAGAAGCAATGTCTAGGTGAAGCTTCTACTCCTCTACTCTCCACCATGTAGACGCAAAGCCTCTGAGATGCATAATGGCACATCGAGCTCTAGTATTGCTACTATAAGGATGCATAGCAAAGCATCGATCGAGATCGATCAACCAAGTCTCGGCCTCGGTACTTGTACCTGAACCATCAAAAGTAGGGGGATGGGCTCTAAGGATATCCCTCATGTGACCTACAACAATATTTTCTCCATCCACCCTATCCCTCACAACATCAGCTCTTGAATGACCCAAACTATGAGAACGCTACCGCTCAGCTCTAGCATCCTGACCATCCTGACGAGAAGTGTGTGACTCCTCCTCACGAGATACCTCCTGACAAGGTCCTAAACAATCCACAATCTATTGTAAAAGAGCTAAAGCCTAAGCACCCCCGAGCCCTTCAGCTTGGTTCTCAGTACATTGTTCCCCTTGTTACTCACCCTGATTACTCTGATCGGAATTAAGTTGAGTGCTAGGACGAAGAACATAGGTTCTACCTCTAACTTTTCCTCTGGCTCTACCCCTAGGAGGCATCCTGAAGAAAACAAAACATATCAAAATAGATCATCACAAGGATGACCTATTCACCAAACTATGACATGAAAGCATAACAACAAGACTATAAAACAATATAACAAGTTCACGCCACACACGCCAAACACAGCATAACATAGAAGGATCAAGTACACAAGAGCTCCCAGTGTGTGAACATGGGCTTTGATACCAGATGTAACATCCCGCTATGCAACCCCAAAGGTTAAGAGCCAAAAGAGGACAAGATAAATATATATATATATAAAGAAGAAGAATAACTTACACATAAAGTAGTTACCGATACGATAAATTGACAACATACAAGACCAAGAATGGTTGAGTGCACAACCAAGAGGGGAGGAATGATTAAACCTCCAAGGAAAAATCCGAATAGGAGCAAACAGGAGAGCTCTAGAAATTTTTCTCTAGAACTTCCTACTCTAGTGCTACAAAAGTCTTTCTCTAGTGCTCCAGAATTACTCTGCACCATTGCTCTAGAATTACTCTACACCAGTGCTCCAAAATTATCGCAGTACAACACAGAACAACAAGTTGTGTTGAGTTGGAAACCTTAGCAACAACAACACAAATTATTAATAGTAAGTTGCGTTGTGTCGGAAACCTTAGCAGCAACAACATAGATTATTAACAACAAGTTGTGTTGCACTAGAAACCTTAGCAGTAGCAACACGGATTATTAATAGTAAGTTGTGTTGTGCCGGAAACCTTAGCAACAACAAGCTAGATTGTGTTGGAACTTAACAACTTGATGCATGAAGGAATAATATACAGCCATAGCTCTAATTTTGTATGATAATTAGGAAAGAAATCCATAAAAGAATCACCATAGTACACGCTAGTTCGATACCAACACCGGAACTTGTAAGCCAAACATAAAACATCACATATCTTCTCATTAAATTTATGATTACTTTCTCTCTCTCAAGAGAGTACATTGTGCATAAAGGAATAATTATGAATACAATAGCATTTCCATGAATAAGATACATCATCTGATAAGATAAATACATAGCAGGGAATGACTCCAACTGGTGCTCCAATAACCTATACATCAGTCCCCAATGGCGGTGGTAATGCCTCCCTACCATGTGGTCTCAACAGAGGCCACCCCACCATGCTTAGAGATAGTCACAAGGCCCAAACAGAAGTAGCAAGATAAGGGCAAGGTAAGGCCAACACTCACATCAATCACGGAGCAAACATGGAATACAATGCACACAACCAATGTCATAACAAGAAATGTTCATCCAATATCATGACGAGTACTATTCACGCCTACCAAGGTGCTAGATAATAGAGTGCATATCAGATGGAGTGTCATCATGCGTGCTCAAAAGGATGGCACCACACGAAATCAAGTACACCTCTCATAGGGACAAAGAGACTCAATCATGCCTGAATTCATGCCCCGCAGACATATGGGTCTTCTCAAGTGTATCCTTAACCTTCACAAGCAGTCAAGGCCATGCACGAGGACTCATTACCTTATTAGTGTTTTACCCCATAATTTTTATTTCGTTATTACTTTTTTACATTAACTCTGCTACTAGTTCCCCTGGCAGCCACTTGTGGTCCCCGGGCCCATAGAGAGCCACTTCATACGACCACTCTATTACCTAGACCTAAGTTCATCTCATTTAACCAAATGAGTAATCCAAAGCAAATATGAAACAAAAGGGAAAGACACAATTTTGTGTCATAGAAACCATTTAAAACAACCAAGCCAATGTTGCTATAAGAAGACACATTTAACAGCTAAAATTCATCATGAAATATAGGCATAAAAATTACATAAAAATTTAAGTGTCCGGATTAAAATTCTAAGCTTGACCCAATTCAAATTTTAACGTTTCAAGTTGGAATCCACCTTCAATTTTTGAGTTTAGGACAAAAAATGAGGTGTTGTTCTGAAAAACGTCATTTTGCCAAGCTAGGCAAGAAAAATCATCAAAAAGTAAAAGTGCCCAAAATTCAAATCTTCCAAAGACCGAGTTGAAATTTTGGGATTTCTACATGGAATCCACCCTTAATTTTCATTTTTAACAAGAGGGTAATGAGCAGCAAAGAAAAACACATTTTAACAAATTGGGCAAAAAAAGAAAGAATATGAAAGAGCCCATAAATCAGATTTTTCCAACAACCCATTTTAGATTTGCTGGAAATGTACAAAAATATGCCATACAAAATACTACATAGCAGCAAATAGAATTCAAAACAACCATTATCCAAACCCCAAGCAATACAAAAATAAAATGGAGTTCCTGCAAATTTTCACAAAATAAAACAACCCAGATCAAAAAAGAGATTCAAGGCATAAATGAAACATGAGTGAATGCCCAAATTACCAGCCATACAAGATTGAAGAATATCGGAAAAATGCCTTAATTTTTCCCCAAAACAGAAATGGAGGAATTCTCAATGAAGAAGACATGGCTAGGTTCCAAAACTGGACAACAAGTAAGAAGTGGCAAGCTGATTTCAACAGTCTACTACCCACAAATTTCTTCTTAGAAAAACTTTCACAATCTCCCCAACTCAGTCGCCCAAATCATGGGGTTCCTCCTCCATGCAAAACAACAAATTTCCTTTCCTCCCAAAAATAATAACCTCAAACAAAACTTCCTTTCCTTTTATATTTTCTCAAAACCATAAAAATGAAATAAAGCATTTGATAAAACTAGCTATTAAAACTCCCCCAAAAAGAAATAATTAATTAAAGTCATAAAATATGCAACATTAAAAACACACAGGGCTCCCCCAAAAGGATTAGTAAAAATTTAAATAAAATATTTAAAACCTCATGAAAATAACAATTCAACTCCCCAAATAATTAACCACCATAAAATACCATATTTAAAATCACGTGAAGATGCCAATGGAACCACATCAAAACACTGAAAATCCAATTAAATATATATAATCACATAAAAGATTAATGAAAACCAAGACCAAATACCTCAATGAGACATACTGGAAAATCACTTATGATAGAAGGGTGCTCTGGACGTTACCATTAGGTAACCAGATGGAAGACAACAATATAGAAACACTGCCCTAACAAGGTACAGTGGGCTAGAGTAGGGGACATTTGGCCTGTGACTACCTCTAGTAACCACCATTGGGGAATGAGAGTACGCTCAGACCTATGAATCTAGGTGGAGTCGATACACAGTACCTGCATCACTCCAATCAAACGTCAAAGTACATGTGCATACATCATATATCATATATCTAAAGCAACATCAATCATGAGGAAAAATGGTCATGATACGACATCGTCCTTTTCTTGTGCATAATTATACGTAAGAAAAGACAATGATATATAAAAATATAAGCATGTAATCCAACATAATAACTAACCATGTAAACATGAAATCCAACATAAACAATAATCATGTCAGCAACATAACATATAAACATATAAGCATGTAAACATGCAATCCAGCATAACAGTCACATAATTACACCTCTTAGGTGTCAATACAAAATAATGAAGGGACGAATAGTGCAAATACAAAATATATAGTTATCGGAATCCATCAAGGAAGGACAACAACAAAATACAAACATAGGGGTTGTTACATTAACTCTAGCGGTTGTATTGGGCATTAACAAGTTGACCTTTTGGTGCAACGAAATCCATGGGGCCAACAATCGCTATCAAAGCCAAAGGTGTTGGGTTTCAATCCCCTCGGATAATGCTAAGGGGGAGATTGTTGGCAAATAAACAACTCTACCCTTGGGATACATGACATGGACTAACTGCCTTTCGTGGATCCATTAACTCTAGCCGTTGTATTAGGCATTAACAAGTCAACCTTTTGGTGCTACGACAACCATTAAAATGATATATATGCACTTCAAACTTTATAGAATAAATCTCCACTATCCATTGACTCATTATTTAAGCCATTATTAGTGAACACCAAAATAATTTAGAGTATCCTCACACCTCATATTTTCTTAAACAAATATTGATGTGTTACAACTTCATATATTTGTCTCCACCACAGTTGTACAAATATTCGAACTTAATAAGATTAAGATCAACGGTGCAAATTCATTGTATATGGAGTACAAATATGAAAGCATAGCTATAAAGTGTATTGAAAAAGACATCTATGTACTAAAGTGACCCGAGAAAGGCTTAATGACTAGTTATTTTTGTTGTAATAGGTAATTCTCACTTTTAGCTTAACAATGGGTACATCAGCAATTGCTTAGAAAAAATAAAAATAGGGGATGCCTTTCAGTGTAAAATTGAAAATACTTGTACATAGTAGGAAGATTCAAGCCAGCCACGCTACAATCATTTTTTCTTAGGAGGCAGCGATAGGTATAAGGCAGCCAACAAGAGAAGATTTCAGCCCTAAAGTATAAGGAAAACATTAACTGAACAACATAAATACATGGGAAGGCTAGACCAATGAAAGCTACAAAGCTTAACATTTCAACCCTTGCTCCAAGAGAAGATTTTAGTGTAAAACTTTATGACATGAACTGATAAATCAATTTGAGTATCTTCTTTCACATAAGAGGATTACAAAATTCACAGTTATCGTAAACAACAAATATTGAATATTATTTTAAGGGGCTATTCTTAAATATCACCCATTCAATGGTTAAGGTAAATTTTCACTAATAACAATAAAATGTACTATTATTGAAAGAAATAAAAAAATCTTGTTTTGTTTCTAAAATATGTTTTTTTGACTAAGTACATTATATTATATTATAATTATTAAAATGTATCTATTATTAAAAAATCTTTTTTTTTTGTTTTTATAAAAATGTTTTTTATTTTTTGATTTTGTGCTTTTGTGTTTTTTATTTTTATTTTGTGACAAATTGTGCTTACCTCCTATAAGCACCATGCTACCATTGTAGGGTTATGCCTATCGGTGTAATAATTACTACTATGAAAACAAAATAAAAAGAATTTTTTTAAAATAATTTAATTAATTTAATATATTTATTATCATTGAATTAATTTATATATATAATTTTTATTTTATTTTTATTAAATGTTTATTTTATTATTATTGAATTTTTAAATAGCAATTAAATTTTATTAAGTTTATTTATTTATCTTTTTATTTTTATATAATTGTAAGGAAGGCCTAATAGCCTACACAAAGGTCGTAGGCCCAATAATTTTCAATTTTTTTCTTTTAAGAAGAAATTAATATTTATATTTTAATAATTCATCTAAGCTTTTTTTAAAATTTAATATTTGTAAGGCCCCACCTCGTATGCATTCAATACAAACCTATTTTGTTATATGCTTTTCTTGAATTGATGATTGGAAATATTGTGGATGATAGGCCAGCAGACTGATTAATGACACTGCTTATTCTAACAAGCTGCATTAATTACTATCGGCTGCTAGTGTGGGCTAGCAAGCTAATTAATGGCACTGCTAGTTGTCGTTTAGTTTAGTTGAAACAATAGGCACTTAAATAAGGTGATCTTTTGAAAAAATTCTTGCATTCCTTTTTGACATTATGTTTTATTGTCACTACCATGAAGGTGGAACGCACTCATATAATGTGAAATACAATTGAAATTTTAAATGGATTCTTATATAGTTAAGTTTAGAATATATTTAGTTAACAGATTAAGGTGATATACAATTGTTACTTATGATTGTGTTGGTAATGTGCAAGAAGGTAATAGTGTTAGCATGAGAAGGGAGAAACAATGAGAGAAAATAAATAAAAAAACTTCTTCTTGAGGATATAAATTTGACCCCACTTGGGGCCTAGAAACAAGTAGGGTTAATGTATTAGAAGACTAAGGTTGTGAGAGTTTTTTTTTAAATGGCTAATTTATTTAAGGCATTTGAGGGCATTTAATTGGGTTTCTTGTGAGGTGTAAGTGGGGGATTAGGTCTAGGGAACCCCTAGCTAAGTTTGAAACTCGGATGGACCCTTGAATGGGCTTTTAAAGAGAGTTGTTGGTCAATTTTTTTAGTTAGGGTGTAAAAATAGACCTCCTAGGGTCTATACCTTAGGAGTAGGGACCAAATGGGCATGCTATAGTGCCCCTAGGACATGATTTAAGCCCTGAAAAGTCCTCATAATGAGGAGTGATGAATTTGGAGGAAAGGATGGGGATGAAAAGATGGAGGGGTTGTCCAGGTGCATGTTTCCCTCTTTAATAAGGAAAATACCCTCATTGATGGAGGAAAGTACAATTCACACCTCCCCATCCAAGAGTTGCACTTTGAAACTTCTATATAATTGGAGAGTAAAAAGGAGTGGGGTGTTACCCAATTCTCCTCTTAGAGAACTTTAGTGGAGATGGTAGAAAAGATGAGAAGAGGAGAGGAGTCCACCTCTTGGGGGAAGATAGTGATCAAGATGGCTTGGCTTAGAGAGGAAAGATGGAGAAGAGAGTTCAATTCCTTCACCTAAAAAAAAAAGTATTTTTTCCTAATTCCATTTACCCTTGTTTATTGGTTGTAAGAAGGTGACATATTGTGTGGATCATGGTTGAAATTAGGAAGTAGAGAACTTAGATGCATGTAAATTGTGCTATGATAGTTTTATCCCTTTGTAAAAATGAGAAAAGACTCCATTGATCATTGTGGAGCTAAAATAATTCCTTGCTCAAGGGTATATCTAGAGCCACGAGGCTCCATGACACCATTATGGTAGGGTGGAGAACAAGACCTTGTTCATGGGTGTGCAAGTCGCATGTTTCTCAAATATAGAGGTAATATTGTAAGTTTTAAAAAGATAAGTTTCATATTGTTCAATGTAGAAAGGGATAGAGTAGTCCTTATTCTTTGTGTGTAGACCATTGTATTCCCAAATATTGAGTGTAGTATTGAAAGTTTTATATTTTGATGTAATGAAGGAAATATGGATAATTTGTGAGTTGCAGCAAAATATTTTTCTTTGAGATACATAAAGGAAGTTTTAAATGCATGGTTGTATATAACTTGGATCAAATAAAAAAGAATAGATAAATAAACAACATATAAACATTTGAATGGAATGGATTAATTCTTTTATCATTTGAAGACACAAAAGAAAATCAGTATATATAGAGATGTTTTTCTAAGAGACAACATAAAGAGTATCTACTTTGAAATATAGATCAAAGTAAAGCTACTTGATTGTACAAGAGTCTGACATTAAATTAATACATATTTCATTTTATTACATACCAATGAAATAATGTGCACTTCAAAAACTCTCATCTTATTTATAAATGTATTTATATTCAAGCTAGCTATATTAACAAACACATGCATGCGATGGAGAACTCTATATATCTCAGTTTTCATAACAGATCTATAATTAGTTACTACGGCATACTCCTATATTTAGCTTATATTTATTAAAGCTGGATAACAGGAAAATAAAAAGAGAGAGAAGACTATCTGCATATATATATATATATATATATTAACAGGGCTTAATACATTAAAAAAAACAAAAATCGTTGATAACATATATACTTAGGGCCTGGCCACTTATTTTGTTTTGCCAACTTGGTTACTAGCATCTCATATTGTGGCTGCAACCCCTACAATAAGGGCATATTTCACCTCTCAACACAGTAAGACATCACATTTACAAAATGAACTAAGTACGTTTAAAGGAAATTATCCAATGAATAAGTTATAACACATTTATTTTCTTCTGGTATAAAGCCACCCAAATAGCCAAAAGTTAGATGTTTGCCATAGAACGGTAATTGTTGCATTAGAAGAAGGAACAAATATTTAAGATTAGTGAATTAATGATAAAAACTGAAATAATACTCAGAAATGATGATGCAAAATAAATCTTTTATTGGATCATAAGTACAAATACAGAACTATGCGAATAAAATTCTAAGAAATCCGATTTGAGATAATATCTATAGCCACGGGAAATCTTATTCATAAGAGAAGGATGGCGGTTAATTCCGAAAATTGTTTGAATTTGCGTAGCAACAGATAATAAGTGGAGAATGAAGCAGTGGGGTAAGAGTTTCTTGTAGCCAAGAGACGATAAAGGAAGAGACAATGTTTCATGTTAAAAACATAACAATAATAATAACATTTTCAACTTGGATGGTTATCTCCTTAGCGTCTCATGCCTACGATCTCCATTCATGGTTTTCCATTGCTTTATAGTGCATCTCTATGCTCCCAAGGTCGTCATACTCTACCCATGGCATGAAATCCATGTGGTTGCAACCCTCAATACTTAATGTATATGCATTGATTCTCTATCTGTGTGTCCCTACTGTAAATTGTTCTTCACCATGCCTTAGATTGTTGTTGCTTTGACCACATGTAACTTTTTTCAGTCTATTTAAACCATCTCAAGCATTCAATGAAGTGTGTTTCCCGTGCTATGAAATGTCATCCCGTGAATTTTTGCAATTTTTTGGTGAAGCCATTCATTTTGACCAACATTTAATTGTGAGAGTGTTTCTTACGCAATTCTTTTTTTGGTAATAGGCCTGGGATCACTTTAGATGTTTACTTTCCCCTGTAGAATAATTATTTTGGTAAATTAAATGTAGGACTCACCTATTCTATTTTACATCACATCAATTAGAAGGTCATAGTCGTATTCCCTGTGTTTTTTATTCGTATATCTATCCTCTTCCTTGCTATAAATAGGTTTGTATCACCATAGTGTTCTTATCACCTTAATTTCAAGCATGTCAATGATGTCAGTATTTATGATAGGCTTAATGGTAGTAAGGGGTATTAAAATCCAGTTAATCTAGTATTAATTACAGATAAATCAGTAGTGTCAGATAGTTGCTTTCACCAGATTTACTATTTTAATATTGCGCAAATTTTTGGATTGGCCATTGTAATATGAGTTTGCATTAAATTATGTAACAATGTTTTTGAATCCTCCTCACATTTTCTTAAAAACCCATCCATGCATTCCAGTACTCTACTCGCATTTATTTATCAGCTATAGCATAAATAACCAGCCAAAGCCAAGAAAATATGGCACATTTCAATTAGAAGCCCATATGACCGCACCCTTCAAACTAGAGAAACCTGATGGTTACAACTACAAGAGTTTTGGATTTGTTTTACCATATGTAATAAACTAACATTTTTTTTTAAAAATCTTACAAAGCCTTGTATGTGTGTAACGACATATCAAGCAAGTCAAAAATGTCCAAAACAACAGGAAGCTCCTGCAAATGTATCGCAGATAATTTGCTCATTTCATTAACATATCTGAAATAAAGAAAAAAATAGGTTAAATAATGGAATGTCAGTTTCTCAACCATAAAATTGAGGGTGAAAATGGGCTACCTTATCTGTAGCAATAGAACAATAATTTAATATTTAATAATAATATGTAAGTTCTGGTGCCTAAATCTGGATATTGATTTTCTTAAAGATTTGATTTTTGAGGAATGGGATGGGGCCATCAAGGTATTTTATTTATATCAGGAGAAGGGAATTTTCTTAGTGCTTTTTGAATCTAGAAAGCAAAGAGAGACAATTTTTAAAGTTAAATCGTGGGTCTTTCAAGGATCGGGTTTGTTCATGCAACCCTAGTATCCTAATTTTAGGTCTGAAGATTTTGTAGTAAGGTTTACTACTTTCTGGATTAAATTTCCTTTTCTACCTCTGGAATATAGGGAGCTAAATTTGATTGAATTTTTTGCTAATCAAGTAGGCATTTTCCTCAAGCATGATATAACTTCTTT
Source organism: Sequoia sempervirens (assembly GCA_007258455.2). Lineage (NCBI taxonomy): Eukaryota > Viridiplantae > Streptophyta > Pinopsida > Cupressales > Cupressaceae > Sequoia > Sequoia sempervirens. The sequence continues at coordinate 45,818 of VDFB02090127.1, read as the reverse complement.
TAGAAATCCTTCCAAGCCAGTTAGATTTTGTGCTCTATTGGATGCTACAAAGAAGTTTCCAAAGCAAATCCTAATAAAATCTAAATATGAAATATGGTGCCAAGATATTCTCCTTGAAAGACCATAGACTGTGTTTTAAGTGCCATAAGGTGGGTCATTCAAGAAGTATTTTTTTAGAAAAGGACATTGTCTTGGGTGATTTTCAAGGAAAGTGGGTTGAGACTAATCCAAAGCACTCTTTGTCTGATGAGGCTTCAAATAAGAAGAGTTTTTCCATAGTGCAATATTAGTCGAATATTAAAGCCCCAGCACATAGGGTAGCTAAGGCTCCAGTACATAGGATAGTTAAGGAGGTTGCTCCTATGTTGTTAGCAAAGTTGTGTTCAAACCAAAATAAGAAGATGACATTAATTCTACCAGATTTTTTATAGCAGCATCAATCTTTATTTTGGTACACTCTTGCATTTTCTTGTGTCTCTGTTCAACAACTTGATAGTATAGTTAACACACTTATTTTTGATAAAAGTTTGGTAACTTGCAAATAGAAGGATCAACTCTACAAATTGTATCCTCATTCCTTGATCGAAGATATAAAGGGGCCTGGGTCTTTGGAAATTGAAGAGGATGAGGTTTTCAATCTAGATTCCTTTGACAGTCTAATCTTTGAAGGTCAACTAGAGGAGTTAGTAGATAAAATTTTAGTTTCTGAAGGTTCTAAAATGATTGAATGGATTGCAAATGAAGTTCTTAAAGAAGAACATGACGTTGGCTCTAAATCTTCTAATCTCAGTTCTATGGCTCTTGTAAACAGTGTAGATAGCAATTTTGACTTGGATGAAATTGAGGAAATGGATGGGTTGTCTTCTACAGATCTTCTTAATAAGGTTTCATCACAAGGTTTTTCAAGTGAGCTACCAGTGACTTATCTTGTCATTTCTTCTAATGTTCCTCTACTGATACAACATATATTTGTGAAGGAGGATAAGACCCTAGAAGTACGAGAAAAAAAAGTAGATTTTGATTATTCCCAAAAATTGGGAATTTCACAAAACCCAAGCACTCAGTCGAGTCCTACTAATACTCTAGGGAAAAGAGGTAGAAAATATCATATGACAAAACTTAAGGAAGAAATAGTAGTAGGAGTTCAATCTACTTTGGATAATGCAGTGACTTTCTTTGCAAACAAATGTACGAGGAGAGTATGTTGCTCTCCTCGCTACCAATGAAGATATTGTCATGGAATGTTAGGGGCATTAATGCCCCTGACAAGAGAGCCCTTATCAAGCAACAATTAGAAGCTTGTGGGGAAGACATCATGATTTTACAAGAAACCAAAACATCAGATAAAACTTTTTCAATTATCAGTTTAGAAGTGGAGGAAATGGAAATCTTTTCATACTCCTGCACAAGGAGCTTCAGGAGGCATGATTGTTTTATGGGATGATAAATCTCTACAAATTGAGATATCAAACAGTGATAGGAGTTGGCAAATTCTCAAAATCTCTTTGTTTGATCTTCAATTTTGGTTGTTAAATGTTTATTCTCCAATGTCTGCAGCGGAAAAAAAACATCTTTGGGATTCTCTAACAAAAATATTGGATGGATTAAGGATGGACACAATTATTGTTGCATGAGATTTTAATGCTATAGCTAGCATGCAGGAGAAGAAAGGTGGGGTTTTCCCACCCCAAAAAGTTATAGATGATTTTGTAACGTTTATCTCAAATAATGCTTTGATTGACATTATTCCTGTTAAGGGTCAATTCACCTAGACAAATCGAAGAAATGGTTTTTTGCATATAGAAAAAATATTAGATAGATTTCTTGTCTCGGCAAATTGGAATGGAGTTGGGAAAAGTTTGGTATCTGAAATTTTGCCACTATCACATTCTGATTACTTTGCAATTTCATTAACCATTGACATAAACATCAAGTCAGAAAGTATGGTTCTTCGTTCAAATTTGAGGAAATGTGGTTTTGTCTCCCTTTTTCTTTCCTTTATTAAATCAATGGTGGAACACTGCTCCTTTTGTTAAAGGTTCAAGAATGTTTCAATTAGCCTCTCAACTGAAATGTATTAAACAATAGATCAAAATCTGGAATGAGAATGTTTTCAAAAATATTTTTGTGCAAAAAGAAAGGGTTTTTAAAGAACTATTAGATATAAATGATAAAATAATCAGTCAAGTATTAGATGCTAATTTGTATGAGATCCAAAATAAATTGCAAGAAGAGTGGGTGAAGTTAGTGGAAAGGGAGGAAATCTACTGAAGGCAGAAGTTTGGGAGTTGTGGCTAAAGGAGGGTGACAAAAATACAAAGTTCTTCCATGCATCTACTCAGATTAAGAAATCACATAATTCCATCTTCAGAATCCAAAATGCCCTTTCAGGAAAGGAATTAGTAAAGGAGAAAGAAATTCAGGAGGAAGCTGTAAGGTTTTTTTCATCTCTTTTGTTAGCACTAGATATAAATATTCATCTTGCTCTGCTGATGTAGAAGATTTATTGGATTCTATACCAGCCTTGATCACCAGAGAGGATAATGAGAGCCTTTTGAAACCATTTTCTTTGGAGGAAGTTAGAATTGTAGTGTTCTCTACCAACCAAACAAAGCTCTTGGCCTGGATGGGTTTACAACATTGTTCTTTCAAAAATGTTGGGATTTTATAGGCTTTGATGTCCTCTTAGCTTTAGAGGAATCAAGGAGGACGGGGACAATTTTAAAATAGTTTAATACAACACACATAGCTCTCATTCCAAAAGTAAAAGATCCGAATAATTTTGTTGAGTTTAGGCCAATTTATTTATGTAATACAGTGTATAATTTTTTTACTAAAGCCATCTATCTCAGAATTCAACCACTCATATAGTGTCATTAGAACAAGGTGGTTTTGTGCCTAGCAAGGAGACAACAGAAGGTGCTATAGTAGTGTATAATTTTTTTACTAAAGCCATCTATCTCAGAATTCAACCACTCATATAGTGTCATTAGAACAAGGTGGTTTTGTGCCTAGCAAGGAGACAACAGAAGGTGCTATAGTAGCTCACGAGGTATTGCATTCTATTAAAACTAGCAGCATCTAATATTTCATCATTAAATTAGATATGATGAAAGCATATGATAGAGTATGTTGGGAATTTTTAATCAAGGTGCTTAAAAAGTTTGGCTTTAGTAATAAATGGTGCAAGTGGATTCTATCATGTCTTTTAGGATAAATTTTTTTGGTACTTATTAATGGTTTCCCTATGGGTTTTTTTGGGTCCTCTCAAGGAGTTAGGCAAGGGGATCCATTATCTCTTGTGTTGTTTATTCTGATGGCAGAAGCTTTAAGTAGATCAATCCAAAGGGACCATTTACAAGGATTATGGTAGGGGGTTTCAATTCCTAACACAAACATTTCAATTACTCACTCTCTTTTTATAGATGACACATTGTTGTTTGGCAAGGCATCGTTGAAAGAAGCAACTCAGGTTAAGTCTTTGTTGGAAAAGTACTCTTCCACGTTAGGGCAGAAAATTAATGCAGCTAAATCAAAGGTATATGTTTTTCATACAAAAGCAACTATAACAAGGAATTTAGTGGCATTGTTAGGATTTCAAAAATTAGAACTTCCTTATTCTTATTTGGGCATACCTTTTTTTATGGACTCAAACAAATCTTTGTTTTGGAACAAGGTGTTAGAAATAATACTTTCTTGGAAAGCAAGATGGCTTACATTGTCAGGCAAAATTTTGTTCATCAAATCTGTTCTAGCCTCCATTCCAAATTATTTCTTGGCTATTTTGCAAGCCCCAAAGTGTGTAATTCATCAAATTGAGAAGCTCATAAAAGAATTTCTGTGGAAAGGAAATTTAGATGATAAAAGGAAGATTCGATTTTCATAATCTATCTACAAGGAATATAGCTTTAGGGGCTAAATTGGTATGGAAGATGTATGTTAGACCAGATCTCAAATGGTGTAAGTTGATGCAGAATAAATATTTAGACAATGACAACCCATCCAGGATCTTTACTATTTCTAATCCTACAGGAGGATCAGTCATGTGGAACTTCATCTTGGCTTGCAAATATTTTATTAGTCCTTTCCTTTCATGGGAAGTTCACTGTGGTGATCAAGTGTTGTTTTGGAGAGATTCATGGAATGGTATGGCACCTCTTAACTCCAATCAGAATCTGTAATTGATAGAAAATACTCTTTCACAAAGTTGGGGGGAAACCTTGAAGGACTATGTTCTTTCCTCTGACCCTCTGATGGGCTTAGTTAAGTGGAAGGATTTTTCTGCTACCTCTCTTCCAAATAGTTAGAAAAATATATTGTCAAATCTCTTGAAGAGCATAACTGTATATCTTTCTCATTCTCCTGACAAGCTAATTTGGGCACCTTCAAAGAATGGTTTCTATACTGTTAAACAAGGGTATAATTCAATTATTTCTCAAGCATCTCAACACCAATATCAAAGATCTTTTGTTTTTTGTTGGAATTCAATGCAATTGCCAAAGGCGGGAAGTTTTTCTTGGCTGTCCTTAAGTAAACAGATTCTGACTAGTGACAAATTGGAGAAATCTGGAATAACAACAGCCTTCAAATGTGTATTTTGTAAAGAGGAGTTTGAAACGGTTGATCATTTGTTTGTTGCTTGTCCAATAGCCTACGAAGTATGGACTTTCATTATGGGGAAGTTGAATGCATCTTTTTTGTTACCTAATTCTTTATGGGATCTTTTCAGTAGTTGGCCAATCCTCCATAAATCATCCCTATTTGCATGTATCTGGTTAGTAACTCTTACTTTAGTAATTTGGTCAATATGGTTGGAAAGAAACAGATGTATTTTCAAGGAACAGGTTGCTTCAACTCAAAGACTTAAAGAGAGGATCGAAAAGGAAATCTCAGAAGTTTCCAATTCTTATGTTCGTAATTTTAAGTCAGTTTCCTCCTTATATTCCAATTGGGATAATTTTATACTAAATCATTGGAAAAACATTTCCTTACCACTTCAAGGGGATTTTTTTATCCAAATTCTATTAAAATAGATAGAAACAAGGTGAAGTGGTTACCTCCTAGCCCAACATTCTATAAACTTAACTTTGATGGAGCTTCTCATAGAAATCCTGGTGTATCAAGAGCTAGTTGTTGTATTCAGAATTTGAAGGGTTTATTGTTAGCTGCCAAATCAATTCATTTATCTTCTTGCACCAATAATATGGTAGAATCTCAAGCTCTTTTAGTTGGTTTATCCTTGGGAAAGGATCTTAACATCAATAGGCTTCATGTGGAGGGTGACTCTTTGCTGATAATTAATGCATGCAAGATGAAGAATATATGCAATTGGAGATTAAGATACATTCTTCAAAAATTTTGGGATCTTTTATCTTCTTTTGAGGACATTTGACTTTCCCACACATATCGTGAGGGTAAAAAATTAGTAGATAGTCTTGCTAATTTAGCGTGTAACCAACAAGAATTGATTTTGTTTGAAGACAATGAAGATTTGACAAAGTACCCATGCATTCAAGAGATAGTATTAGCAGAGCAATCTCCAATGATTTAAAAATATTTTTGTCTCTAAGTTGGTGAATACTAGATTTAGCTTCATTCAAAGTTCCAAGGAGAGTATTATCTAACATCAAAGCAGTTCTTCATGGCCATTTCATCACATGGGATAAAGTTATGATTTGTTTGGATGGTAGTGTGTGTTAAGTTATGATTGCATATGATGGTGGAGAATATCGTGGAAGATAGACGCCTGTGAAAATGTACTTCACCTTGCCTGAGATTTCATATTGCCTTCCTAGTATAGTGTAAACACCCATCAAAGTTGGAGAGGTTAATGAATAGTGACTCTTTTCATTCGAATGGTGTATCGGAGCTTACAACACTTAAATTTTTCAGATTAAGTTAGATTCATTGGACGGAGGATGGGATATACTTTTGCCATGGGCCCCTTCAGTTGGAAACTTGTTCACCAATCTTTTTTTCCTAATGCGTTGTTTATTTTGTAGGTACTTCTAATCTTTTCAGTGTAATGAATATTTATTAACCTTGTAGAGGATGCGATCTCGCACGAGCTAACATGCTTCAGTGGTGTTTTTTGAGTTTCTGGCTCTTGTTCGCTATGATCATTTTTAGCATGCTTCTTTTGGATTTAAAAATTGGTGTTCAATGTATTATTACATCCAAAAGCATTTTCGTTTTCTTTGAAGGCTATTGGAGAAATAAGAGCCATGAGAATAGTGCACTACAGAGTGACAAGATGATGTCCCAGTCATGGAATTTTAGGGTAAATTTCCTAGTGCAACCATGGGAGCGTCCCTTTGAAGATCATCTCACTCATGAAAACCTATCTCTAGTTTTTCAAGTGGAGTGTCCCAGAGTGGAAGAATCAGTGCATTCAATTCTGGGTATTGAGGTCACAAGTCCTATAGCCAGGTGGTTAATCTTTCCTTCTCAGGTATTGTCTGTGTACTTGTCAAATATTTTGGATCTCCTTCAATCCTTAGTAGCATTGGAAACAATTGTGGGAAAAAATTTCAAACCCCAACTGCTTGATAACAATGCCTGTTGCAAGTTATGCAAGGTATAATGTATTCTCTGGTGATGGGTATTTATGAGGATTGTTTCCTAGGGAGCATGTTAAACACTGTCTGGGTTTTGATGAAATTTATGAGGCAATTAGGCTTGCACTACAATATAGAAATGACAACATCCTCTTGAAGGCTTTAAGGAAGAATTGCATGCATATTTGTGTGACCATGGATTTTGATATCAAGGAAAAGTATTATGCAATTTCTTTCCTTTGTGAACACATTCCTCATCCTCCCTGGAATTCCTATTCTACCGAAGTGGAAGTTGGTGCTCTGTTGTCTGTGCTAGTTGCTGAGAAAGTGGAGTTGCTGCCAGGTCAAAATTTTGTTGAATCTTCTGTTGGTGGGAAATAGGCTATCATAGCAAGGGCTCACATTGTTCAAGTGGAGCTAAAAGACAAGGAGCCAATAATTGGTTTTGAATTTTTTTCTCATGAATTGCGTCTGTAGGAGATCCCTGAAGGCCAGGATGAGAATTTGGTGTAGGGTGGTGATTGTATGGAAGAGTAGAAGTTTAGTTTCTTTAGCTTTAGTTTCATTCAGAATGTTTGTCTTTTCTCAAAGGTGGCTATCATTTTTTTGCTTACTAGTAATGTTTATAGAAGGTCATATATGCTCTATGGATGGAGGGTTTTTTTCTTTACGACAACAATCTATGGGAATGAATGTTGGTATCTTCAATTTTTTTATATTTTGTATCATCTACAACTAGTAGAAGGAACACTGTTTAGATAGCAGGTAATTTGCAAACTTTTCTAGCAATCTTTGCCTATTTTCTACAGACATAGATGTAATCTTTTATTATATAATATATAATATATATGCTTCCACGCCTTTTAATTAAAAAAATATTGGTTCCATGACAAATTACGGTAATGGTGTCAATAGGAGATTTAGTATTAATATTACTTGTTACCCAATTTTCACCTACGGGCTCAATCAGGTAGGATGAATTATTTTTTTGATGTTCACAAGGGCCAAATGGGACATTTGCATCAAGGGTTAGGTCATGCATCAGATGAAATTTCACAGGGAGTTCAGTTGAAGGTCGGCCTCAGTCAAGTTTGACATAATTTTCCTTTACGGAAAAAGTCGGCAAGACCTTCCAGTTGTCTTGCCGACTAGCAAGGGTTCCATCAAGTCTGAATGCTCCACCTATAGGTTCCTATCGGGAGAGAACGAGATTGTCCCGGTGCCCAAAAGTGAACATATAAAGGTTTTAGCGAGACATAGGGTATCTACAGGACGTCTCCCTGACAAGAGGATGTTACAGTGATGCATATGAATGTAGGAATACATATCGGTGTGACTATGGAGAGGTCTCCCCGAAATGAAAAGATCAGAAAAAGGTTATGCCTTCGGCATAAAGTCTGGCCGACGTGCTAGAGTCTCGGTGACACAGAAGAGATATTGCCATAGGTTTGCCCAAAAGAAGAAGGCCCCACCAAAGTTTCAGTTCGGCGATAATTTTGCCTTCGGTAGGAGGTCTGGGCGATAAGCATAGTGTCTCGCTGAGAGTACAGGGGATTCGATGTGATGTCATGATGAGGAGATAAAGTCTAGCCGAAATGAAATGAACTCGGTGAGATGTCTCACCAATGGCTGTTGGGCTCCCAAAGTGCTCAGGGCTCGACGAAAGAAGGCTTCAGTCGATGGAAGGTCTCACTGACTGAAAGGGTCTCGCCGACATGAGGTAATATCGGCATAAGTCTTGTCAATCCATCAGAGTCTCAATGATTAAAACACCATCGACAAAGCAAGTTTTCATCGCCACGAGGTATCGGCGATTAGGAGATGTCTCGCCAAAAGAAAGGGGACCCCACCGAAAGAAATGGAGTTCGGCATAAGGTCTTGCCGAAAGGTTGCACTCGGCAAAAGAAAGTAGATTCGCCATAAGGTCTCGGAAAACGAAGCTTGTCTCCCCGACTGAAGAGAAAGTAAACTCATTGTTGAAAGATAAAGAGCCCGGCAAGAGGTCTGGCCGATAGGCCAATGTCTCACCGATAGCAAAGGGGCCTTCGGTATAACATTTGAAGCTCGGGAAGATGTCTTCTCGACCGGTGGGAGTCAGGCCGAAAGGAAAGAAGTCGGCCGAGGGTTCATAGCTCGACGTAACATCTCAGCGAAAGGAGGCAGAGCATAACGAAGGAATGAAGACCTCGGTGTGAGGTCTCACCGACACATGAGTGTCCCGCTGAAGGATTTTTACTCGCTGGCAAAGGGCTCGGTCGGTGTAATGTCTCACCGACCGACAAAGAGTCTCATCAAATGGAATGAATGGAGATCAAGGAGAGCAGAATGTGCTCGGTAAAAGTTCTTGCCGAGGGGTGAAGGTCTCAGTGATGAGAGAGATATCTGTGTGACTCCTAGGGGTTCGCCATGAGGTCTTCCCAAAAGTGATAGTCTTGCCGATGGTCCCAACGATATCGGTATGACTTTTGGGCTCATTATAAACTCTCATCGACGTTTTCAAGTTGTGTTGATAATTGCAGGAAGGTATAATCACATCGGGGAGACACAATTAGTGTCTCACCGACATGTGATTCAGTCTAAGTGACCCTTGACCATCTAGCGATCTCACGTGTCATATGATCAACCAATCAGAGTGAGCTAAGGGCGATTCGTGGCAGTCTGACCAGGGAGAAGAGGACTAACAGAATGAAAGGCAACGTGTATCTGTTCTGAGCTCAGGAGCATTCAAAGCAACTCGACAGGGAGGTTCGAAGATGGACACGAGAACCAGAAGTGAATGCGGTAGCTGTAAAAGATCAGAAGGATTCTCTTGGGAACGACTCTTCACCAACATGGACAGCAAGGATTCAATCGAACACAACATTAACTACGTGAAAAGATCTAAGGGAAGATTTTTGTGAACAAGGATATTTTTGTAAAGCCCAGAGGGGCCGACACACTTTTGTATATAAGGCATTTTTTCCTTCTTGTAAAGGAGTTCTCCTGGATGCTTTTTTGAAGTCTGTGACTTCTACAGTCCTCTCTCGGATTAGCAGAATTGTGTAACTCATTTTGGAGCATGATATATAAAGTTTTCCTTGGTGACTATTGATGGTTCATTTTTTTGCCTTCTGGTTCTTGTGAAGTATTGGGCATTTTTAAATGATTCATCAAGCTACTTAGGGAAATATTTCTTTTCCTTATAGCTTTGTTTCATGTTAGCGTGCCTTTCTTTGCAAAAGTGGTATCATGCAGGTTATAAACTATGTTTACTCAATTGCACATGAGCTTTTAATTTGTGAAAGTCTGTTTTTCCTTCTTGAAAGTGTGTGCATGTCGAACCTATTTGTATGTATAATCCACAAAATCTTGTTGTGCAGCCCCATCTTCATCATCAGTATTCAAGTGTAACTCGAGTATCTCATTGTTCTTTTCGGTTCGGTGTATCACCATAGCGTTAGTTTTATTTTATGCATTCCTCCTCCCTTTCCCTTCAAAGAATCAATAGTTTTAGGTGATAGCACTAAGGAAGCCGACCTTCTCTGAAGGTTGACCTCTATCTACAAGTGACCCATAGCTTTAGAGGTCTTCCCATGTTACACTGAGGTGTTGAACACCAGGTTCAACAAGGGTGCATTTTCAGTTGATAACATTACTATTTTCCTAAAGTTAATAATAATACTTAAAATACGAGAAAAAGCAATGATATTAATATTTCTTTTGTAAATAGAAGTAGTTTTAGAATCAATAATGTTGGTAAAAATAGTAATTATGTATTTAGAGGTAATATTAAAAGTGTGATATTGGTAACGCCATTATTAGTGTTACGAGTAAAGATAATATTAAATATAGACATTAAGGGTGGTATTAACATTAAATTTGGTATCAAGGAATAAAATATTGATATGGAATATTAATGTGGATGTTGTTGGCAATATTATTCATAAAGAAAAAAAGGTAAATATTAATAATATTAGTAAGAATAGATTAATATTAAAAGGAATAGTAATGGTAAAGGGTAAATATAATACCAATATAAGTGTTATTAAAATCAATATAGTTAAGGATAATCTAATATTATCCATACCATTAAGGCAATAATTAATGAGATTGATGAGTAGTAATGAATTTAATAATTAATATGGGAGTAGGTAGAAAGGTTGATATTAGCAAAGAGAGTAATGTTAATATTAATAGTAAATGGTAAGATCAATTATGATCATATGGAATACATCAAGATATTAGTGTTATTAGTTTATAGATGTAATGACAATTACTTGGGAAGAAAATAAATAATAAACCATGTTAACATTATTAATGAGCATAGTAGAAATGTGACTATTGGAAGTGTTAAACAATGTCCAAGCTTTGTTAATATTTAGAGTATTAAATTAGTATGAGTGATAACATTATCATGGATGAATTAAATTGATGTCAACACCAAAAAGGAGGTAAAAAAAAGAAGGGTTAGTATTTATATTTGCAAGGATATGAACATTATCAATTATGTCATTTCTTCAATCAAAGATAAAAAAATAACATCAAGTTCAATAGTAATATTATCATCATTATAAATAATAGTGATAATCATATTTAACAACTTTAATGTGGTTACTAATACTAGGTATGGTGGAAAATGTCACTAAATAAAATATATGATTTCATCATTAAATACACCATTAAAAATGAATAATGATAATGTTAAAGAATTATATTGGAGTACATTCATGCTTTAGAGATATTAAATATCAAACCATGTAAATTTAGAAATAACTATATTAGCATTATCAACTCTATAATTAAAATTGGACCTAGTCATGGCATCGTGATACTTAAGGAAAGGTGAAGGTTAAATTTCCAAATAAAAACAAAAGCTTATTGGTGGTTATGTTATAAATAATACAATCTCACCAAACATTGAGTAAGGAACTAAAGTCTTCAATCTATAACACCCGACTATAGAAGTCAGTCGACGTGATCACATAGCTAGTTACACTATGTGAAGCTCCTTATAACTTTACCAATTAGTGTTAGGCTTTAGAAGTTGCATGGTGCAAAGATGGTTGGTTGTGTGTGAGATAGGTTGTAAACCCATGTTTCAAAAAAAAATGTGTTTTTCTAGTGAATATTTTGGGCCTAACACTTGGTATCAGAGTGTCAGGTTGCTACTCTAGGGACTCTAAGAATTAATTAGGCATTGAGTGTTGTGTGTGTGAGACGTGCAAATTTTATAGTGTTAGTTGAAATAAAATATGGAAGGGAAAAATATTTTAGCAGACTTACCTTGTCTAGGAAATGAAAATCTAGTTTTAATCCTCTAATCGAAATAGGGTTATAATGTACACAAATTTCAAGAATTGACCTTTGTAGATGAGTCAAACAAGTATTTAATTGAAGACATTTGAATTTTAAAAGAGGTTATAGCTAATTATGGTCCCTTAATTTAGTCAAATATGGTGGTTGACTAGAGTGAGATATTAGTCTAGGTAACACAGGTTATGATGTTAAACTTGCTTCCTTATATTGTATTCCCTTAAACCTTAGGAAATATATATTTGAGTTTTAAGTGCGATCATTTTATTAGGGACATGAGAGGGCAATATAATGAGATAGGTCATCAAAATTTGTATTATTAAGGAAACCTAATCCTTTCATCCCTTAAGGTCATAATTCTATATATATATAATACCAAATAAAGAAGAAAAAAATTAGAAGAACTTGAAGAAGGATTAGTAGGATGGATGTTGTAATTGAAGGTTGTAAATGACTTTGAGTATGCTTCTAAACACTTGAAAGAACCAAATAAAAAATAGCATCAAAAGTGAAACCTTAGAATATTATCAATAATTATAGTGAGATGTATTCGAGCATCTCATATAGTTCAGAATGAATTCCATAACAAAGATTAGAATCAAATCTTTAAAGTATATGTTATTAAACTTAATTGTAAGGACTTACTCCCAAGTCGATGAGATACTCATGGACTAATACCGTGTACACCTTCAACCTTTATTTTGTTAGGCCTTCCCCTATTCCTCAAAAACATGATTTATACATAGTGCATATCAAGAATTAATTTCTTGTTCTCATAAAGCAACAAATGAATCATCATGTGGCTGGTAGGTAAATTGTTCTATAATGAATTCTATTGAGGTTGAAGACCTTGTTGAGCATAAGATATCCAACATATTTATGTAAACAACCTTTTATCCATTTTGATTCAATTAGGAAACTAAAGGGTTACTAAATAAATTGTGTATAGTTAACCAAGTAATTAGAGAATTTGATGACTATGGTAACAAACGCCTATTCTCAAATTTTGTTGTTTCAGACTAGACAGTATCCTATAAAGCCAAGATGTTGAGGCTTAAGTTAAAGATAATGGGTAGCAATGAATAAAGCAAGTACAATCATTTGAATCCCTTTTGAAAATCATAAGGTACCTATCCATGTAGAAATTGAAACTCCGCTACAATTAACTACCCTTTTCATCAAAAATCCTTGAGTTAAATAATAAAGTTGTGGAATGTAAGTGTTGAGAATGCATTAAGGTATGTAAGAATACAAGAGTGTTGATAATAAAATCAAAAGTAAAAATACTGCAAAGAAACAACTAAAATATGATTGTTGGGAATCAATTAATGTAGTGATTAAATAATTTCCTTGTTGGTAATTAAACTTAAGATATTTTAAAAAGGACCTTGCCAAAACGTGAATTAAGGGTTAAAATATTATCTGGAGAATGTTACCAATAATCTTCCTCTATATAGATAAATGAAAGAACTTGTTAGAGCCCAATAAGAAATGTTGCATCTCATCTTGGAAATTAATAACCTATACAAGTGGGTGTTGTCCTTAAAGGACGAGGATGATTGATCAAATTTTTTATTTTAAACTTTGTAATGAACAATGTGTGATTTTAGGTAAATTAAGTAATTGGGGAATTAAAATAGACAAAAATAAATAAATAAAAGCAACTAATGTTGTGTGTGGCTAGTACTTATTTAGGGAAAAGCATATACCCATGAATACAATGGAGAAAACATAAAGGTAGTCAAACTTCTAGAAATTTTTACTCATTGTGCATCTTTATGAGGATTATGGAATTGTGATTGTAAAAATGATGATTACAACATGTTCTTAAATGGTTCAATATTAATAGGGAAATGCTAGATTTTTAAAAAGATATTAATAAGTTGTGAGGATTATGATTCCATGAATTTTCATCTGTTTTATACATTGAGTGTGCTTTATTATCATATATTGTGAAGTTTCAAATGAAAATGGTTAATTATCTTCCTTAATAAGTAGGAAATCTTCTTTAGTATGTTGTGATTAACCGTTTCGATATATCGTGAATATAACAAACATAGTTGAATAAAAGAAGAAGAATGATATGGGTAAATATAAAAAACCAATCTTGATTTTAATGTGATGTCAAACACTAACTTAGTAAGCTAGGAAGTGTGGTGAACCATATACTGTTAAGCTAAAGTTGCACATCTTCTAGTGATGTACTTATTCAAATTGAGTAAATATTTCTAAAGGTGAGAAGCAAAGTGAATATTGTTTAAATAAAATAGGATGCATTTAAGTGCATTGTCTTTGTTCTATAATATGGTGAATATCATAAAGTGTATTGTGTTATGTCATGTGAAACCAATAAATGTGTTGTACCCCTAGTACGAGATATAATATGGTGAATATCATAGTGTATTGTGTTATGTCATGTGAAACCAGTAAATGTGTTGTACCCCAAGTACAAGATACAAAGTATCAAACTTGGGATAAGAGTGGGTGGACGTCACATACGATCCCCTATGTGTACCCTTTGTGATGGCCTTTATGTAAGCTAGTTAATTGTGAAATAATGTAAACATGATATGTGTAGATGTGTGTCTACTATATGAAATGTGAAGTAATTCTTTGTGTAAGTCTTGTTCGTATGTTAAATGTGTACCCCTAGTGTACGGCTCCCCTACGGGATTGAGATGCCTGCTAGTGTAAATAGCGGTTGAGGGGCAAGAGAACCCCAAGTGGGAACTCCATGGTTTCCCTTGGAGATGTTCCTAACCTACTCCCCCACATATGAGAACCACACTTATTGGTTCATAGTGCAAACCCACTCCTTGATGTTTATAACCCATGGGTAAAGGATGGAATTACTTGAGCCATATTGATCATAGGTTTTGGATACTCCAACAATGCAAGGAATTGATACTATGTGGAAGATTCCACCTTGATATTGTGCACTATCATATTTATGTGGTCAAGGACCACTAGTTATTGCATGCTATTATACTTATGTGGTTAGAGAATCACCATTCCCCTCCTCCCCTTAGGAGGCTTTATCAAATTCACGTGGTGCTCGTAATGTGAAAGTTTTATTGTTGAGATATGAATTACTGGTAATTTTTTAATTCATGTTTTATTTATTTATATGCTAGCAGTGTTAAATTTACATTTCTTTTATTGGGGCTATTTAACCATTTGAAGGTTGTTGTAGTCCACTGCCTCAAGGAATTATTTAAATTATATTTTTGAATTAAGATTGGAATGTTGAAATGTAGCTGCAACTGATCTTTATTTGGTTCTCTTGAATTTATAATTTTTATGTTTATTGAAACATTGGTTTATGATTTTATGTTACTCATTTTGAGGCTTCTTATTGGTTGCTAACTACTAATAATTGTGGTGTAATGTGGCATCTAGAAAACTACCATATTTCAGGGGTTCCCTAGTAGACTGTATAGGGGAGTAGATGCGTTGAGGAATTAGGGGTTATTTGAAATGGGTTACAAATGGGACCGGTATGGGATGATCATTAATCCATTCTTCCCCTAGTTCTACGTTTATTATTTTTGTACCTTCCTCTTGGAGGCTAAACCCTTACACAAACAAGGGAAGGTACCTAGGAGATGTATGGTAGGGTCCTTAGAGAAGGGCCTTGAGACCATCTTTCCTAATGGCTGTGGTATCTAAGAATCTCCATCCTTGTAAACCCCATTATGTGAGCCTTGTGATATGAAATATGTGTAACTATTGTGATGTATGGGTAAATTTGTAAATCATTGACATGTGAAAATACTTGATTGTTATGTGAGAAAGAAAGTGACAAGTAAACATCGGGACTACTATTAAGACATAAATTGATATTGAAATAAAAATGGTTTTTGACATCATAAGTGATGTATATGATGCAAAGGGGAGCCTTGGAGGGTTCCCAAGGATGTTAATGTGTTTGGATATATGATTGGTGTAAATGCTAGTTGAAAAATGTTAACTCCATGGATGGCTACTAGCATTTGTTTTTGATAAGGAAAAACAGGTTTTGAAGGGACCCTGAAACCCTTTACAAAGACGAAAAGCTGCAAAAGAAATTAAACACTAAACCCAACAGCCCAAAAAACCAAAAAGCTGATAGAAGATGTAACAATAGCAACCCGTTAGCAATCCCAACAACAAAAAACATCAACAAACCTATTGAACCAAAAAAGGAAGCATGAGCTACAGTAACTTATCTAAGACATCATCTGAGGCCATGTTATCCTTAATGACCTCCTCGTGCATGCTGATAACATCCTTCAGCTCTTCAATAGCTACAACAACCCTCTTTTTTGTCTTACTTCTTGTCCGAAGGCACGGGCCAGCCTACAAGTCTTTATCCAGTGCAGGAGTAGAAGCCTCCACTTTCTCCACCAAATAAGAGCCACTAACCTCTTCAATCATATTCTCCATATCACCCATGTCAAGAGGTTTACCCGTCCAATTCAGTGCTTTCTCATTCAAAATAGAAAGACCCTTCACAGTGGTCTTCAAAGAATTATTACTAATATTGACCACTATTTTTAAGTCCTCCAACATCTTTCCAATTTTATCCTCCAGGCTTGCAACTCTATGTTCCAACACTTGATTAACAATACCTTCCAAAGAGGAAATTCTTTCCTCGTGTGTAGCCCCCAAATGACTAGAATCCATTAGAAGCTTATCAAGCTTAACATGCATTGATTTCACTTTTCCTTTTATTTCACACTCCTTTTGGTTGCTCCTAAGAATAGAAACACAAACATCCTGCCAATTTTTCATCTAAAGATTGAGCTCCTTTACCTTAACCACTTAACCAAAGAAAGTAGGTTTTGTGTCCCATCTTCAGCCATCCTACAAAACATATTCATATCAATTTCATCCCAGTTAACCGGAGGCTGATCATTCTGCTTCAAGTCATCAGGGGCATCAACACAATCCCTATTGTGGTCGTCCTCTTCTTTGGTGGGGGAATCCTCGATCTTCACAACATCCACCTTGATCCTCTCCTTGTCTAGCAAGTCAGCCAAATCAGCTAACACTTCTAGATGCTCCTTCTTCACTTCCCTCTCAGTCGAAGAAAAAACCTGAGAACAACTAACCACTTCAATCCCCTACATTTCAACAGGACTAGTGTTGATGGGTGTTTTCGCACACTTTCTCAACACAGGAAATGCGTATGTGCACTACCTCTCTTGAAAGGAAATCTCCAACAACAAGTTGCTGAAAATCTCCCCAAGGTCTCTCGGGTGTCAGGTCATGACTTGCATGGAACTCCTCAGTTGATGTTTGATGTGATTTTGCTAGTAATCACAAGGCAGACTTACGTAGCTGGATGCAGAGTGGATCTTAAAATATGAAGTTTCTGAGATGGAATCAAGGTGCATTTTGTTGTAGGTTTGGACAACAGTCTAAAAATTTAATGTTTTCTTTAGGTTTTGGCTTTACAATGTGCAATGAACCTTAGCACAGGTTGTTTCTAAAAAAAAAGGGAAAAAGAGCAGGGAAGAGGGAAGGTTCCTGATTCTGCAACTAACTGTGAACAGTAATCATGGAGTTCCTGCCATGGACAACTTCCTTCAAACAAAATTTCACTTAACCAGAAAATTCACAGTCTCATGAAATTTGTGTTATCTTCTAAGGCCTGCAGGTATTTCACCATTCATTCATCATATACATGCATGAACAAAGATAAAAGTGTGGAGCAACTTTGAATTCAAGCCCAGACTAACTTTGCACAACTATTTACCCGCAACAAACAACAAAAAGTATGGGCTAGGAAGGCATCTACACAACAACAATTTTCACAACTACAGAACAACATTACCAAAGTCTATCTAAGCATTTCAAATCTAACTTAAAACAACAATGTAAATCTAAATAAAGCATCTAACAATGGAGGTTGAATCATGAAACATGTGAAGAACTTAGAAAATGTATCAAGTCAATGTATTTTCATTAGAAATTCTAGTAGCATGTCTTTACAAAAACTCAACTCCCTTTGGAAATGAGAGGAAACCCCCTATTTATAGTGCCCAAAAAGTAGAACGAATGGCCAAGATTCACTACAAACTAGGGTTCTACCTACCCCCCAAATATATTACAATTTAAAATACAGTTTTTTCCTCATCCCTATTTCGTCATCTAGTGATAGCACTGTAGCATTTTATCTTTTGTTGATTGCTCTTTCTGCTATAGCTATTCCTTCATAAGCTCTTCACTGACAATAGGGTCGCCCTCCTACTTTTTCAAAGCTGCATATTCCATGAATTTCAAGATGACTAGTTGGAGCTTGTCAACTTCTATAATCTCGGACCGTAGCACTTGATAACTCCACTCCTTGGAGTTGTCTTCAAACCTCCTCTAGTCTTCATCATACTTGGCAGTGTGGTCTTTGAATAGTTCAGACTGGGCGAAGGCGTGGGTGACAAAACTCATGAAATCCATTGTAATCTCATCTGACATCTCGTCCTCCATCTTCTTCTAGAAATGAGGTTTTATCTTTTCTGGATCAATTTGTACCACGGGCATGTGATATCCTGTCATTAGCTTCAAATATCAGGCACAATCTGCCATAATTTCTTTGACCCATTCGATATCTGGATCCACTTTATCCATTATTTGCTCTAACCTTTCTCTTCTATTATCAAAGTCTCGCTTCCACACATCCACTAGCCAATGGTTGTCTGTTTTGAATGCGAGCTCATTTTCCCATGTCATGCTTGGCAGTCGAAGGATAGCCTCGATCTTTGGATAGGTGGAATCATAACTCGTCGGGAAGTCGGTGCAGAGCCTTCTTGTGTTCTCAAGGGACTGCTATAAATCCAAGAACTTGTTGGTTGTTTGAATAGCCCGACTGATACCCATGTTCCCGACATATAGAACCTGTCAGAACTAGCTCTCTGTAGCTTTATCCAAGTTCTTTCTCTTTTATAGTTTTTCAATCTGTTCCTTAGACAGCAGTTGGGGTGGAGCAGCAGACGTGGTAGGCATGTCTTCAACTAAAGACCATTGTTGAATGTAGTCTATCAAGGCGGCCACCTGTTCTTTGAGCTCATCTTTCGAGACCTTGTCTTCTTGTATTAGGTGCACCACCGTAGCCACAGACTCCTCAAGATGCTCCACCTTTTGCTCTCTGGTAGTAGTCCCCAAGTTAATGGTGAAGACATTGTAGCTTATTCCCTCTTGGCCTACCACCGGTGTTTCTATTTGCATAGTTCGAGACCCAGAAGCATTCATCGTTACCTTGGATCTAACCTTGGGCTTCTTCTCCTTCTTGGTTGAGATCTACGCTCAGGCCAGGATAGCCTCTAGCCTTGCCCTTGGATCCTTCGGGGTAGGAGTCTTCTTTTCAAGCTGCTTCTCCAGCCATTCGGGCATAGTGGATTTTCCCTTGGGTGATTCTTGATCACCCTCAACTTCCCTTGTTTGGATCTCCATTTGCTCACCTATGGGAACCCTTTCCTTCATTTTAGTTTTGTCTCCTTCTTCCTCATCAGAGTCTTGGATGAACATGCGGCACTTGACGGGAGGCTTAGTAGGCAATTGCTTCCATGGGCTTTCTTCTATCTCAATTCCTTTCCCCTTTCCTTCCTCAATTTGTTCGTCCTTGTGAACATGCTCCTCTGGCTTGTCTTCTTCCATGTTTCCTTCTTCTCTATGAGGAGATGACACATCCTCCTGCTGTTCCCCTATAGGAAGCTCCACATTTTTTGCTGCCCTGTCACCTTCTTGCTCTTCTTCTCTAGGCGGTGGCCTCTCTACCTCTTCTTCATCATGCTTCAACTGTTTGGTCATTTCCTCCTCGAGATCATCATCAAAGTTCTGTAAAATAGTTCTACCACCTGTACCCTCCTCCTCATCACCACTTTCAGAAGATCCAATTCCTTCTTCCTCATAAACCACCCTATCAATTTGTCGGTGTTCATACTTTGGTTGTTCATGGTACTCATCGGCTTCCTCCTCCATTTCCTTTGAGGCTTCTTTCTCCCACCTCTCCCATTCTTCAGAGATTAACATTGTCGCTTCCATTGCTAGCAGTTCTATTGGGGGTTGCGAAGGTGTAGCACTAGCAAGGACCCATGCTACGACAACTTGGATGGTGGGATCCAGAAAGATCTGAGAAATTTCAGAGGGGAAATTTTGCATGTGCCACGAGAAAGCCTCCGGTAATGCTAGTGTGGGAATTGGCATTGTCACTGCTGCCAGTGGGAGTGATGTAGTAGGTGACATGGCGGCGAAGGAAGGTGAAGTAGTTGTGGAGGAGGAAGAGTCAATCATTATTATGGGCCCCACTGGGGGAGAGGAGGTGAGATGGACCGAGATGTCCACTGCAGGTGGGGATGTAGTGACCATGGCCTGGGAAATAGGCATAAGGTTGGTAGAGACAGGGAGAGCTAGAGGTCTTGGCTAATCTGGCTGCCCCTCCTCACCCTCTTGAAGGGGATCTTCCTGAATTGGTGGCTACTCCGCGACACTTCCCGTCTGTTTGGGCCTCTTAGAAGGTGAGTCTCCTGAGTCTTTCCTTGAATAAAGTTTGGGGTTTGGAGACTGTTCTGCTTTAGTCCCTTTCCTCTTCTTCGATCTTGTGATCGTAGGAGATTTGGATGTCCTGCCTATTGAAGTTGTAGCAGTGACATCTTTCATGGCACTAGGTTCACTCTTGAGCCCTTCATACATCAGGACAACCCCTTGTTGCTTTAATCGGGCTACTTGTCCATCAATCCATTCTTTGGTTCGAGCCATGATTGGTTTAGTTACAATGTCGATGTCATCAACCTCTTGTTCATCCTAGTCTATCATTGGCAACAAAAAATTAGCAACTGCAGCGTACCTAGGGTCCATGATGGTGCTCTCATCTTCCTCGACCTGATCTGGTATGGGAAACAGTTGCACCCTTCTTACAAAGTATGTGGTCATCTGCATGTAATTCCTTGCACGCACCTCCTTGTCATCCTGGCAATCTGCACAGAAATCTTCAACGTGATGTAGGTGGGCATACCCTGGTCCTAGTTCCTTTCTTATATTCCCATATGGGTCCATCCGTGGGCGAGCAGTGTGTAGGTGGAAATAGTACTCCACCAATTCCTTTTCAGAATGCCCCGTACACTGGGAAGTTTGCAATTTATACATCCCCTAACCAAAGGCTAAGGGATAAGGGATCCCTGCCAAGTGTTTACCGTTGAGGACTGAATGTATATGCTGCAGCTGCCAGGAAAGTTCTAACAATATGATCTGGTCATTGGGGTACTGGGGCAGCTTATTTGGCCTTTCTATGAAACCTTGGGCATGAATATATGTGAATTTGGGGAACTATATGAATAGGAAGGCGTATTGTTTCAAGAACGCTCATATGTTGTGTGAGACCCTTCTCTCAAAATCTCCTCCTAGCAGCCTGATGATGTGGCCGATGAAGGCGTCATTCACCCTGTAGTACTCCTTGAAGTTTCTGAATTGTAGCTGGGGATATTGGTCATAGGCCTTCAATCTTCGGCCTGACTCCTCATCGGGTGCCACAAATAATCTATTGTATTGCCTCTACTCAGCCAGTGAGTAGACCAAATAGGAGGTCATGTAAAATTTAGAGCTCTTCTTCACATTCATAAACTGCTCGTGGAAGCAGTCGCTTATGATGCCTCCCTAGTAGAATGAGGCTTTTGTGGTGACATCTTCATCCCCACGGAGGATCTACTCAACAAAATACACCATCCATTCCTGGAAAAACGCAGCAATGGGGAGGCCATCACCCTGCTCAACATGGTTACTAGGTCGTGGTAGTTCTCAAAGAAATCACTGCGAAAGAGCTCTTGAGGAACCTTCACAACGTTGCCTCTTTTCTCCTTAAGCCAGTACTGATTTATTAATTTCTTGCAGCCCATTGGGTTTTCATCCCATGTTTCCTTTCCTTCCTCCATGGTGGGCATCTCCATCTCCTCAAAGGTAGGAATGTGAAAATTTCTTGTAATTCCCTCAGCCAACATATCAGCGAGGATGTTCCCGTCCCTATCGACGATGGTTCTTGTTTGTGGCAGGTAGGCCTGCCAGTAGGCCATGACCAATTTAGGGGCTATGAGAGACAAGGGGAAGCCTACAGGTTTTGCAATCCCACTTTGTCTAATTGATCTTGCATTGTCAGTCTTTGGGTGGACTCTAACCCTTTGTTTGAATTCATCAATATCGACATGGCCGATATTGGTGTCTTTGATCTCCTTCCAATCGGTGATGATTTTTGAACGTAGAGGCTCACCCTGGAATTGGAACTTCATCTGGTCTTTGTCCTCTCTTCCCTAAGGAGTCTTGCCTGCTTTCTTTCCTTTGTCTTTCTCTGCAGCTGCCCCTGAGGGTCCTGCACCCGATTCCATATATCTTGTAAACATAAACGTAATGAGTACACCCAATTACGAAAGCATCAACATTAGTCAAAATCCCGTAGACAAAATTCAATTAGACATCATACGATTAATGAAGTTAAATTTTCTCTTTCAGATGTCGTTAGTCACTTTTTGAAGGGATTTTGGACAATCCGGGCCCAATGGACCGGATTTCCTTGGCAAGAATGTTGTTTTGAAAGGGCGAACAGGCTAGGGAAATCAAAGTGGTTTCTCTCATCTTCATATTTTGATGGTTTGAAAGGCTCATGTTGAAGAGGGTTGAATTTTAACATGTGGGTCGAGATTAGTTTTCAAATTTGAGGTTATTTTGACCACTTTAGGAGCATTCAGAGGTTCAGGGTCGGAAAGCTATCAGGACTTCGCTGTTTGAAACGGCCTGGCATAAACGAAGTTTTGAGGTCGGAACTCTAGGGTTCGGGACTCGGAAGGTTAAATGATGGCCAATGATTTTCTTCAGAATTCAAGGTGCCCAGGCCCGGGGGAGCGGGAATGCGTTAGGGTTTCGCCGTTCAGAATGACGGTCATTGCACAGAAGCCCAGAAGGAGCGGCCCAGTGGACCGGACCCGGCAGAGCATTTGGTTGCGGGTTTTCCTTGTGAAGTTTCTCTAGGCGAACGAGGGGGCAGAACCCGGAGACTGGGAAGATGGGCTCACTTCACCCCTTTTGCATTAGACGAAGGCCAACGGAACCCCAGCAGGCAGAGCCAGGAAAGCAGGGATGACCAATGGAGGGTCGAGACCCGGGAGGTAGGGGGATGCCACCCCGCAACCATTTCAAATGGCGGAGACTCCATGGCGGACCGCAGATGGAAATTTGTGGACTGGGAACTGACAGAGCATTGGAACAACCCTTTAAGTTTGAATCCTCAGACAACAAATAGGAAAATGGACCCCAGAGGGTGGAAAGGTGCACTCACTTCGCCGTTTGGGAACGATGAAGGTGAGGTAGAGTCCCGGGAATGGAAGTCCAACGGGACAGGCCCGAGATGGGCAAGAGCAGTCTCAAAATGTTATAAATTTCAACGAGTGGAATTCGGTGAGCCGGGGCCCTAGTTCGGGAAGGCAGGAGCCTTTCGCCGTTTGGGAACGACGAACACCTGGGGGAAACCCGACAAGGGAGTCTCGGCGAGGTGGGCCCAGGAGGCTGAGGTGGAAGCCGATTCGAGTGTTTGTTCGTTAAGTCTGACGATGATTGGTCGGCGGCGATCCGGGGTGGCGGGCTCGGCAAGGCATTTCGCCATTGGAAAAAGTACTCATTTTCTAAGTTTTTAAACAGCGTCGGAAGGGGCCGATCCCGGAGGGCGCGAACATCTTGCACGAAGAATGGCGGTGGTGTGATTAGGTTTCGGCTTGATCTTAGGAGGTGATTGTGGAGGTCTTTCAAAATTTGGAAACATGGGTTTTGTAGGTTTTCTTATGCTTTGTCAATTAAATGTATTTTTAGACCATGTTCATTATTTTAAGCACAAAATCACGAAAAACCTCTCGGGAGGGTGGATGGAAAACCTACCTCGAAAGTCCGATGGGAGAAGAGGTGAAATCCACTGAGGGAGGCTGAATGATGATCTCAGACACGAGGGCGGCGGGCAACGGGTGCACTGATCTCCTCTAGCACGCACTCTAATCTCTTATGGAAAACCTGACAAATGAAAATGATAGGTCAGCCCCTATATTTATACCCTCATATGCATTTAATGTTTGTATTTAATGCCCATACAGTCGGTCGGTCGGTTGGTAGATTTCAAATTTATGGACGGCGGCAGGAGGTCCAGGGCCCAGGGGTCGGAAGGACGTGGGTCAATGGTTGTTTCAAAATGCACTTTGGAAGCGGACGGCGAAGGGAGACCTGGAGTCCGGATAGCGGAGCGCCATCAAATTTTTTCCCCATAAACATTGAAGACTGAAGGGAATTCCGAGGATGAAAATCCGGTGGACCGGACCCAATGCGGGCAAAGGCAATCCGAAACTTGCAAATTTTAAACTGGCTGAAAACAAGGAACCAGGGCCCGGGGTTCGAGAAGGCGGGAGCCTTCCACTATTTGGGATTGGAAAACACCCTGTGGAAACCCAGAAAGGGAAACCCGACGGGGCGGGCCTGCCAGGCCCCAAGGCCGCTGGCAAAAGAAAACTGCCAAGGAGAGTCTAGAAGACTCTAGGACTCAACCAAAATGAAGGGGAAAACACAGTCAACCAAAGATGGAAGCTCAAAGGTATGTTGACCATCTGGGAAACTAAAAATGGGGGCATGCAAAATGACTCGGCAAGGCGAAAGAAAAGAGGGTCCCCGTTCTAAACGGGGCATGTGTTCTAAGGGCACAACAACTAGTATCAATCAACTTATTCTCCAAGAATTACCCAAAATAGCAAGATCATTCTACTGATCACCGACATTAGCATTTGTTATGTTGTGAGTATATCGGATAAATGTTCTATGGTGACAAATTTTGTTCTAACTACTTAGATATTGGATTCATGGAAGAAATGTCTTTAATGTGTTCTTATAGTTGAATTTTTTTATTGTTTCATCATGAAAGCAAAGTAATTCATATTTTAATAGATTTATGTGCATTTTTGTATTGAGATTAATTTCTTGACCTTAATGACTTCTAGGAGGAAGTCTAAGTTAAGGGGAGGGGGATGTAAGGTCCCCCCTCGTATGCATTTAATAAAACCCTACTTTGTTATATGTTTTTTCTTGAATTGATGATTGGAAATATTGTGGATGATAAATAAGGTGACCTATTAGCAATATTCTTGCATTCCTTTTTGACATTATGTTTTATTGTCACTACCATGAAGGTGGAATGCACTCGTATAATGTGAAATACAATTGAAATTTTAAATGGATTCTTATATAGTTAAGTTTAGAATATTTAGCTAACAGATTAAGGTGATATACAATTGTTACTTATGATTGTGTTGGTAATGTGCAAGAAGGTAATGGTGTTAGCATGAGAAGGGAGAACCAACGAGAGAAAATAAAAAAAATACTTCTTGACGATATAAATTTGACCCCACTTGGGGTCTAGAAACAAGTAGGGTTAATGTATTAGAAGACTAAGGTTGTGAGGGTTTTTTCTAAATGGCTAATTTATTTAAGGCATGTGAGGGCATTTAATTGGGTTTCTTGTGAGGTGTAAGTGGGGGATTAGATCTTGGAAACCCCTAGCTAAGTTTGAAACTTGGATGGACCCTTGAATGGGCTTTTAAAGAGAGTTGTTGGTCAATTTTTTTTGGTTAGGTTGCAAAAATAGACCCCCTAGGGTCTATACCTTAGGGGTAGGCACCAAATGGGCATGCTATAGTGCCCCTAAGACATGATTTAACCCCTGAAAAGTCCTCATAATGAGGAGTGACGAATTTGGAGGAAAGCATGGGGTGAAAAGATATAAGGGTTGTCTAGGTGCATGTTTCCCTCTTTAATAAGGAAAATGCCCTCATTGATGGAGGAAAGTACACTCCACACCTCCCCATCCAAGAGTTGCACTTTGAAACTTCTATATAATTGGAGAGGAAGAAGGAGTGGGGTGTTACCCACTTCTCCTCTTGGAGAACTTTAGTGGAGATGGTAGAAAGGATGAGATGAGGAGTTCACCTCTTGGGGGAATATAGTGATTAGGATGGCTTGGCTTAGAGAGGAAAGATGGA
Organism: Sequoia sempervirens; assembly: GCA_007258455.2. NCBI lineage: Eukaryota > Viridiplantae > Streptophyta > Pinopsida > Cupressales > Cupressaceae > Sequoia > Sequoia sempervirens. The sequence goes on along the minus strand of VDFB02090127.1, from coordinate 19,939 downwards.
GAAGAGAGTTTAATTCGTTCACCTAAAAGAAAAAGATAAGTTTTATTTTCCTAATTTCATTTACCCTTGTTTATTGGTTGTAAGTGTAATGTCGCAAAATTGCACCTCGGGGCAATTCCACATTTTGGCATTTTTTCCTAGCATTTATGACACCTTGATATATTAATGACAATATCCCAGAGGTCAGAATTTCATGATTCTAGCTCCATGTGGAGAAGAGGTTGAGCAAAAAAAGCCTAGCAACGTGTTTTTCAAGAATATAGGCTTTGGACGAACGTGTGGTGCGCTAGCGTGCTGTCGGTTTCTCGAGTTCAAAATGTGGAATTTGGAATGCTAACTCGTGAGACATGTGTCTTAGTGGTTACATTCTGAAAGTAACGGTTCTTTTCCACCCTTGCAAACATTAAAAACCCCTTTTTGACTCTCATTTGGGGGTTGGAAGACATCACTCAAGCTCTCTTTCTATTTTGCTCCAACATTGAGATCTCTTCACTTTTGATAGCAGTGCTCTCATAAGCAAAGCCATGCCAGACTGAGGTCCTCCCAGCAGCTGCAACAACTCTCAAACAAGCACTCAATGGTGTGTTTTTGTGCTTCAGAGAGGGTCTAGGCCCATGGGTAACACTCTCTCTCTCTCACTTTCCTTTCATATTTGCTCATTTACTATCTTGTGGTCTGGGTTCTACTCCTAAGCGGGTATTTCTTTCACCACGTGCTTCTCATGGTGCGGGTTCTACTCCTGAGTGGGTATTACTTTCACCACATGCTTTTTTTACATCTTTAGCACTCCCTTCAATCTTGCTTATCCGTGGCTCAGTGGGAACACCAAAGTGGGGTCTAACTGAGGCAAGCCCCTATACAGCCACCCAACAACTTTCCTCCCATTATTTTGTGTGTAGGCTACGAAAAGGAGCTTGGAGTGAAGATTCACACATGCAAAGGAAGGTAAGCTTTCTCCAAGCATCCTTGTACTTATTTCAGTTTCTAGTTTTCTGACTAGTCACATAGTTTGGTACAACTCAACCCTGAGCTGAGAAGCAAAGGCTTATTTCTGCATGTTTTGAGTGTCTGAGTTCTTTGTTGCTCAGAATGCCAACGCGTCCTTTAGATGACAGCGCATCGCGCTGGTGTCCTAGAACTGCGTTGAGATCTTTTGGCCGAGAGCTCCCTCTTCTGAGAGAAAAATATCCTAGCTTTGCTCTTTTAGGGTCTTTGATGGATTTTCCCTAAACATAATTAAGTCCTAGTTCTTTATCGTTTTGTAAATTCAATATCCTGAGGTGTATAAGGGTAGTTCATTCCTTGGTGATCTCTCGAGAAAGGAGAGACCCGTATGCAACAAATCCCTCTTATATCACATTTTGGTGAGCCTAACGTGAACATCGGATCTTTCTTCACTATGTTGCACGTTCATGACTTTTCTAAGGAAGATTTCGGTATGTTGGAAGATGCTCTAGATGATTTCTTAGAAGTTCTCTCCCCTATCCGCAAATCTCTTGAAAAAGTCTCCTCTCAACAGGTTGAGGGATTAGTAAATGTGGTAGTGATCTTTGTGGCTCCTCCAAGCCCTAAGAAACCTGTCATTTACATGACCTCGGTTGACTCTTCTATCTATGGGATTTTATGTCGTAGCAATTCACCATACTTATACTCAAATTTAGTGAAAGCTATGGACTCTACGTCTTATAATGTTGTCAGACACACATATCCTACAAAGAGTAATAGACAAAATTTGAATCAACAACCTACTATCCCTACATCACAACCGTTTGTCCCTACTTCCTCACCACCTTCTCAACCAAGCCTTCCTTCAACACCTAAACCTACAATCAAAGCACTAGGTGACTATGATCTTGTCGAACAGCTTCATGTTACTCCAGATAAGATCTCGCTTTGGGACTTTCTTCAGACCACTTCGGTTTATCAAGAGATGCTCCAAGAGGCCTTACAAAAGATTATCTTGCCTACCTCTGCTAGGCCTACGAATGTCGATGCGTTGTTGGCTCATATTCATGTGGATTCGTCGAATATCACATTCCACCCGCAAGAATTCATGCCTTCGGATGTACAAAAGTAATCAGAGCCTTTGATGATTATAGTCAATGTTAACATCAGTATTAGGCACACCTTCGTTGATACCGGATCGACTCTCAATGTTTGTGGTGCAGACCTATTGCCTAAAATTAAGGTTGATTTATCTTCTTTAGCAGCTTCCTCCTTGTACATTCATGGATTTGATAATGCCAGCCACCAAGCTCTAGGTACAATAATACTACCTTTATAGTTGGGCCCCATTACCTTATCCATGTTAGTTTATGTGATGCTTGGCCCCTTACCATATAACCTTCTTTTAGGAAGACCTTGGATCCATGCTATGGGTGTGGTGACTTCTACTTTACATCGTTCTTTGAAGTTCATTGAAAATAATTGAGTAGTTATAGTTAAAGCAGACCTAGAAGGCATTCACCTCTGTGAACTAGTTGCTACCAATTGTGCTTCAGTTGTATCTACTCTTAAGAATTGTATTCCATATTTGACCATCGATGCTATGTCATGTTCTTCATCAATACCCTTTGTGGAAGTTGTTCCTAGAGCGAGTATTGGAAATGAAGAACCACCTAAAGCAAAAGACCCTGAGTCTCCCTCGTCTGCTTCTCGAATGAACGCTTTCCTTGGAGATGATTGGGGCTCTTTGAATTTCTTCAAATTTTTCATTGTAGAATACAAGGTGAACTCCTCTTGCATAGACCTTCCAAGTACCCTCGACACTAAGGTAGATGATACTCCCGTGAAAGAGAAGTGTGATCCTGTTCAGGAGATCACTCCTTCCTGTGCTGAGGAAAATAATCCCCCTCTTACAAAGGAGATTAACATTTGTGAGCCCAGTAAGGAAGGCAAGAGTAATCCTGTAAACGTTTGACATCCATTGGTGGAATGAAACACTCTACGTGGACTCGCCGCCTCTTGAGGTTTTGCAAACTCGTTACGGGTTCAGATATGAGCTCGCTTCTTGGTATGGCTATGGGCAGAAGGACATAGAGCATATCGAGTAGGGAGTTCAAGTCTCTATCCAGTTCAAGCCACGACAATGCTATCTAGGTTTGGGATGCTCTATTGAACAGTCTAGAAAAAATCCTTGGTGGTCTTAATATGATCTCAACTGAGCCACTGAACCTAGTTCACCTTGAGTTAATAGAGGAAAGGGAGCAGGCCGAGAAGGTCCCTCTTGATGTCTTCTCTTCGGATGAAGCACTAGAGGAATTCCTAGGTTCTTATTCCTTGCTACCTCCTTATCATCACAGGAAATAGTTCCCGTATCGCTTGCATAGTCAAGCATATTTTGGAGAGACTATTTTGAGTGTTGATGAGGAACACCCTCTATCTAACAACAGTGATGATGTTACACTATCTCATCCTAAAGACCATGGTTCCCTTTTTAAAGGAGATGCTATTGAAATTCCTATGGATCCTAAATCCTTGGAAAAGGTGATCAAGATTGGAAAATGTCTCTCTTCAGAAGAAGCAAATGAGCACTCCGATCTCTTACATTCCCATCCTGACATCTTCACTTGGACATAAAAGGACATGCCCGATATTGATGAATCTATAGTGGTTCATAATATCATCCTATGTCCTGATGCCAAGCTGATTAAACAAAAAATATGAAAGATCAATCCTAGGGTGGCATTGATGGTCAAAACCAAGATAGAGAAACTGTTGAAAGCAAGCTTTATCCGTCCTATCGACTATTCCCCATGGATTTCAAATATAGTTGTCATAAGTAAACCTGATGACTGTATTCACATATGTATCGACTTTCACGACTTTAATAAGGCTTCCTTTAAAGATGATTTTTCATTGCCTAATATAGATATGATTGTCAACTCAACTGCAGGCCATGCATTACTATCTTTCATGGATGGCTTCTCGGGTTACAATGAGATTCATATTAACCCAAATGATCAATACAAGATAGCCTTCACCACCCCATGGGGTACTTTCTGCTACATGGTCATGCCCTTTGGATTATAGAATGTGGGAGCTACTTACCAACAGGAGATGACCCTAATATTTCATGATTTCATCCACAAGATTTTAGAAGATTACGTTGATGACATATTGGTGAAGTCAATAACTCGTCAAGATCATGTGATGAACTTTCATCTTATCTTTGAAAGGCTTCAACTCTATAAGATGAGACTAAATCCCCATAAGTGTGTCTTGGGCGTTGACACTGACAAGCTTCTAGGGTTTATAGTTTCTCATCGTGGGATCAAAGTCGATACTAACAAGATTGATGCCATTATTAACATGCCTCCACCTAAGAATATCACTGAATTGCAAAGTCTATAGGAGAAGATTCAGGTGATTCATAGATTTATATCTCAGTTGGCTGATCATACCCTTCATTTCTCTCATTTATTGGAAAAGGATGTTCGCTTCATATGGAATGAAGAGTGTCAGAAAGCTTTTGAATCAATCAAAGCCTATTTGGCCAATCATCCCATATTAATGTTGGCTATGTAGGACATACCCTTTCTACTTTACCTTACCACATCACCATATGCTTTGGCAGCTCTCTTAGCTCAGTATGTTGACATTGGAAAGGAAAGAGCGGTCTATTATATTAGTTGCATCCTAGATGACTATGAAACCCGTTATTCCTCCATGGAGAAGTAATGCCTTGCTCTTGTCTTCACTACGCAGAAGTTGAGACACTACCTCCTCCATGCTGAAATGCATGTCATAGTAAAAATAGATCTTTTAAAGCATTTGTTCTCTAGCACTGACCTAGTGGGTAGATTAGCGAAATGGGTTATGTTTCTTTCTAAGTTCGACATAAAGTTTGTTACTCAAAAATCGATAAAGGGTCAAGCGGTTGTAGATCAATTGGCAGATGCTCTCTCATCTCACTCCTTTCTAGGATTATATTTGTTTCCTGATGAAAATATCTTTGTGATTAATCATGAACTTGAAGAGAAAATGCATTTCGATGGATTGAGGTGTCAAATTAGTTTCAGAGTCGGTGTGATTCTAATATCCCCTGAAGGTAAACCAATTCCTCTATCCTTTCGACTAGACTTTCCTTATACCAATAACATCGTTGAGTACGAAGCCCTCATTACTGGCTTACGTGCCACAATTGTACTAAAAATTAAACATCTCCATATTTTAGGTGACTTTGAACTTATAGTGAACCAAAAAATGGGAACCTATCAAGTCAAGCAAAGTAATTTGTCTCGATATCGAGATCTTTCCTTGTCCTTGCATAAATGATTCTCTTCTTTCATGATAGAGAGTGTCCCTAGGAGAGAAAATAGACATGTTGATGCCATGACAAGTGTTGCTTCCTTGGTACCTTTAGAAGAAGATATGATAAAATACCACTTCGTGGTCTAGGTCCTACAAGCCCCTGCAGTTCTCAACCAACCCAAAGCCGAGTCCCCTGTATGTTCCCATGTGGACTCTAGAGAATGGTTTTCTAACATCTATAACCACCTAAAGACTGGAAACTTTCCCAATGATGCGACGAAGAAAAATCACACTCATATAAGAAATATTTCAGTCTGTTATGTTATTATGTCTAATATACTTTATAAGAAAGCCTATAATGGATTGCTTCTCAGGTGTCTCACTAAACAAGAAATACCCCTCGCCCTTAAGGAAGCCCACGTGGGTTCTGGGTGTGGACACTTTGGTGGTAGATCCTTGGAAAGAAGACTGATACACGTGGGGTACTATTGGAAAACAATGGAACAAGATTCCTTCAATTTTGTTAAGAAGTGCCCTCAATGTCAACAACATAGCCGTCTTATTCATGCACCTGCCCAAGAGTTACAAAATCAAACTTCCCCTTGGCCATTCGCAAAATGGGCGTTGGATATCATTGGAAAAATATCATCTCCTTCTTCCAAGGGACATATCTTCATTATCACTGCTACAAATTACTTCATGAAATGGGTCGAAGCCATTCCACTCTAATCCACGAACACTGAAGCTATTTGTAGTTTCCTCATGAATAACATCATTTCTCAATTTGGTTTCCCTGCTACACTTGTTTCTGACAATGGTACGCCTTTCAAGAACAAGGAAGTGAAGTAGTTCCTAGAGAAATTCCATATTTAGCATAGGTTTTCCACACCATATTATCCACAGTCTAATGGTCAAGTAGAAGCGTTTAACAAAACTCTTGAGCTCATTCTCTACAAGACGATTAATAAGCATGGTAAAGATTGGCATATTCAACTGACATACGCTTTGTGGGCCTATCGCACGAGTTTTCACATGGCCACATGAACAATTCCTTACAACCTCATGTATGGTGCCGAAGCTATTATGCTTTTGGAGTTGGAAATTTCATCTTTGCGGGTTTCCCTTAAGGGGTTAATTGATGATGAAGCTTACCGAGTTAACCATTTGCATCAGCTCGAGATGCTCAATGAGTGTTGTCTAAGGGCCCTCGAACATCTTAAAGCTTATCATCGGTGGTTGTCTAGGCAATATAATCAAAGTGTGCTTCCTAGGACCTTTAAAATAGGAGATCTGGTTCTCTATGAAAACTAGAGGAATGTAAATGTGCCGCCTGATCAGAGAGGAAAATTCAGTCCCAACTGGTTAGGCCCTTACATTGTAATCTCAGTATATGGTTCAGGTGCCTATGGACTATCATCTATGGATGGAATGCCTTTAAAAGATCCTATTAATGCGATGCATCTTCGATGGTACTCTGCATAATGTTCTATGTGTCATCTCTGTGGTGTTCTCTCTACAGAGGAGTAGTAGCACTACATTAGTTGACATTATTCATTAACACATTAAGAAAATTTTTGTGTTGTGAATGACCACGTGTGTGTACATGTGTATGACCATGCATCACATTGCGTGTATTAAAACATTAGATCATTGTTGTATTTAATCAACATACAATTGTGTGTGTTTATTAAATCATCTTAGCATCTAATGACAGTATAACACCCATAACATAAAGATGCATAAAATATAAAGAGCATACACATCTAAATGAAACAACTCCATGAGATCAGAATTGATGTATCCACATATATATACGCAATGTATGTATCCAATGTCATATACATGTATCAGGCCATTGCTATAAAAAATGAGTGGTTGTTGAATATGTGTCTATACAAAAGATCTACAAGTATGTATATATGTATATGTATCTTGTGACAAAAATGATATACAAAACTGATGATGATGTCCCTAGTCATTGCAGTGCATGGCTCCTGGAGCCCTTTGGCTTTGGTGGATGCTTTGTAACCCTAGGGAGGGGTTGAACGGTGGTCATGGAGCATGAACGATGGGAGTGTGATACGGACAAAGCTACTCATATCCCCTTGATCTCCCCCTATTGATAGGATATCATCAAATCTACCTGCCTCAGTTGGTCCCATAGTCATTGAACCTCTACTAGGCTCACAGTTGTTAGCTATTCGTCAAGGTCATCGAGATGGATCTAAAGGGCGTCACGTGCCTGCTCAGCAGCATCAGCCCTCCTCACTGTTGTGTCTCACTTGACGAGTGTCGTCCACAGCTCCCCCGACATCTGGTCGCACTACCCTCACACAATTGTCAACTCTGCGGTAAGTTGGACGATCTCCACACCTCACTCCTCATAAGCGGGCCTCAGGCGTGCAACTGGCTCAAAGCTGGGGGCATGACGTCCTGCAGATGTCGGTCGGTAAGCCTTGAAGGATTCAAGGACCGACCCTAGATCAACACAATAGGGACAACCTTCGAAATACACTAAGCTATGAGCCCAGCCCATCCTTGTGCGTCCTCTACAACCACAAAGAAAGAAGGAGGTATTAGTATCCCATGGAATGTATATACATATATCATAAGCAAAAGACTAAAAGCACAAAAATGTGAACAATATATCTTGTATACCTAGATCCCCTAGCTACCATGTTGGGTCAGGGTGAGGATCAGTACTAGGACCTTCGCCACCGGCCTCAGTGGCCACTCCTAGTGCCGCTAATGTCATAGCTGTAGTAGAAGATGGTGGTGCCAAAGAGACAGGGGTAGCTGGTGGAGGATTCGACCTCCTCCACTGCCTCGGCCTCAGTGGTGCCACCTCATCCTCCATGGCCTAATGTCGGCCTCTCCTCCTATCATATGGCTACGGGACTGGAAAATCCCCCTGTAGAATAGGGTCCCCTCTTGGAGTACCCTCGCCGAACACAGGAGTCAGATGATGTCGTTCCCACCACCACGTAAAATCCACTGCTACCCCAACATTATATACTGTCGATATAGGCGACAAATCATGGTTGGGCTCATCATCATTTGAGGGGACGATATCTATAATAGTGGGGTGAGGGCAGTTCCCAACCCTCGCCGCACTCCTATGGCCCTAGTGTAGGTGGGCACATCTGCTGGTATGGTCTGTGGTCGGCCATGTTGCCGCATGACCCGACTCCAGTAGTAGGGAACTATGACAAAATCCCTCTACCTGATCAAAAAGTGGTCGCATTGTAGGTTCCTCAGATACCTACTATCATCTACCCACCTAAAAAAATGGTAGGGTCTCCATCAGACCCCATCCACAGTGAGAGTGTCAAATTGTAATTGCCAAAAATGTAGATCTCCAAATCACCACTAGCTCGTCATATCATACTAGTAGGCCATAAGAACCCGACATGGTCGTCGGTGGGGAAAAATGACTGGTCGAGTGCACATGATGTGGGCAAAGGCCCACACCTACAAAAGTGTGCATGTTGTAAGACTATGATACTCATAGTGTACGTACCAACCTAGCTCCTAGTAGAGGTGTGCAAACATGCTGCACCCCTAGGAATAAATGGTCCTATGCTCCACCATCTCTCTGATAGTATGGATGAGGCCCCCATGTAGGTGCAAGCCTCACCCATCAATCGTGATCCGAAAGGCAACGATCACGACCATAACTCAGTGGATTAATGGTGTTGTGGTCCTAGCATGGTCATACCAATGTGTATAGATATGACCCATGTCATCGTTGCCATATGTCCTCCCCATGCAGTAGAGGACGCCCTCTGCTCGCTCTCACACCGATCGCATATCGTCAAGAGCCACTCACCGTGCACGAATGGGTAGCCCAAGGATCCGATAGACATCCTCAAGTGTGACAGTCATCTCTCCACATGGTAGTTGGAAAGATGACATGGTGGTGTCCCACCACTCCATAAGGTTCGTTAGCATCCACTCGTGATATCTCATCTTTGGCATGGTGAATATGTGCCAGAAACTGACCCACTCCAAAAGTGTGACCTCATCCTCGAATAAGCTGTCCCTCTACTCACGCGCAAGATAGAATGCTTAACCTCCCAGATGCTCTCAAATCTCTGGGTACTCTTGCAAAAAGTAAAAAAAAAATCGTTAGAACATCGACATTTACATAAAAATAAGGAAAAAGACAAAAGACTTATGCGCGATGCACAGACGTCTACGCGTCACGCATACATCCCTGACCACCATGGCCGCCTCGAAGATGACATCATCTCTTTGAGACACCAACGCGAAGTCAGGACTCCAGCATTGATCACAGATGACAGTGCGTATTTCAGATGAGGGCATAGAAAAAAAATGCCTACACACCTCATTGACGGGAAAAATCTAAAAAATGAGCTAAAAATCATGAAAATAGAGGTTTTGTGGCCTACCTGGTCCACCTCGCGACCCTCGGCGATGTCCTGATCTAGCTGCTCCAATCTTGTCACCTCATACTCTCTCTTGCTCAACATTTTGCTGACTTTTATCTTGCAAAATTCAATAATTTGCTTACAGTGAATAGTGAAAATGACCCTTCTAGGGGCCCACCTAGGTATATATAGGCCCCTTGGGGCCTATTTTTCCTAGAGTTTGTGGCTCCCTAGTTTCTCCTAAATTTTCCCCACCAGGCTGGGGGAAAACTCAAGAGGGGACATAAGGTCGTCTCTTGATCAATTTTTCTTCCAAATCGATGACTTTTTTCTTGATCATTCCTCTCTTCGTAGTAGCTTTCTTCTGATTTTTCGAAGCTGACCCAAAATTTGAGTTTTGCAGGTTAACGCTTTGAACAATTTTTCATGACTATTCTGATGTTGTTTGTTGAGCTCAGATGTTGGGGGTGCCTTTAGTACCGGTTAGCTAGACTTCAGTGGCCGCAATGGTCTCTCTCTGTTGGCACACAAATCTGTAAAATTCAAAATTTTGGATGAAATTTTTCTTTTCTACTTTAGTGAGGCTGATTTTTTCAAAATTGAGCCCACTAAAGCAGGGGAAAAATGTAATGTCATAGAATTGCACCTAAGGGAAATTCCACATTTTTGCATTTTTTCCTAGCATTTATGACATCTTGAGATATTAATGACAATATCCCAGAGGTCAAAATTTTGTGATTCTAGCTCCATGTGGACAAGTGGCTAAGCAATAAAAGCCTAGCAATGCATTTTTTGAGAATATAGGCTTTGGACGAACACGCTTCGCACAGACGTCTGCATGGCGCGCTAGCATCCTATCGGTTTCCCAAGTTCAAAATGCAGAATCTAGAATGCTAACCCATGAGACATGTGTCCTGGCGGTTACATTCTGAAAGTAATGACTCTTTATCGCCCTTGGAAACATTAAAAACACCTTTTTGGCTCTCATTTGGGGGTTGTAAGACATCACTCAAGCTCTCTTGCTATTTTGCTCCAACATTGAGATCTCTTCACTTTTGATAGTAGTGCTCTCATGAGTGAAGCCATGTCGGACTGAGGTCCTCCCAGCAGCTACAACAGCTCTCAAGCAAGCACTCAATGGTGCGTCTGTGTGCTATGGAGAGGGTCTAGGCCCATGGGTAACTCTCTCTCTCTCTCTCACTTTCCTTTCATATTTGCTCATTTACTATCTTGTGGTGCGGGTTTTACTCCTAAGTGGGTATTTCTTTCACCACACGCTTTGTTTACATCTTTATCACTCCCTTCAAACTTGGCTATCCATGGAGGTGGGAACACCAAACCGGGGTTTGACTGAGGCAGGCCCCTATATAGCCACCCAACAACTTTCCTCTCGTTCTTTTGTGTGTAGGCTGCGAAAAGGAGCTTTGAGTGAAGAATCACACACCTAAAGGAAGGTAAGCTTTCTCCAAGTATCCTTGTACTTATTTCAATTTCTAGCTTTTTGACTAGTCACATAGTTTGGTACGACTCACCCCTAAGCTAAGAAGAAAAGGCTTGTTTCTTCCCATTTTGAGTGTTTGAGTTCTCTGTTGCTTAGGACACCAACGCGTCCTTTAAATGACAGCATGTCACATTGGCATCCTAGAACTGCGCTGATGTCTTTTGGCCGAGAGCTCCCTCTTCTAGGACATAAATCTCCTAGCTTTTCTCTTTCAGGGTCTCTGGTGGATTTTCCCAAAACATAACTTAGTCCTCTTTCTTTATTGTTTTGTAAATTCAATATCCTGAGGTGTATAAGGGAAGTTCATTCCCTGGTGATCTCTCGAGAAAGGAGAGACCTGTGTGCAGTGAATCCCTCTTATATCACAGTAAGAAGGTGACATATTGTGTGGATCATGATTGAAAAAAAGAAGTAGAGAACATAGATGCATGTAAATTGTGCTATGATAGTTTTATCCCTTTGTAAAAATGAGAAAAGCCTCCATTGATCATTGTGGAGCTAAAAGAATTCCTTACTCGGGGGTATGGCTAGGCCTACGAGGCTCCATGACGCCATTACAATAGGGTGGAGAGAAAGACCTTGTTCATGGGTGTGTAAGTCATTTGTTTCTCAAATCTAGTGGTAATATTGTAAGTTTTAAAAAGATAAGTTTCATATTGTTCAATGTAGAAATGGACAGAGTAGTCCCTATTCTTTGTGTGTAGACCATTGTATTCCCAAATATTGAGTGTAGTATTGAAAGTTTTACATTTTGATGTAATGAAGGAAATATGGATACTTTGTGAGTTGTAGCAAAATATTTTTCTTTGAGATACATAAAGGAATTTTTAAATGCAAGGTTGTATATAACTTGTATCAAATAAAAAAGAATAGATATTTATAAACAACATATAAAAATTTGAATGGATTTGATTAATTCTTTTATCATTTGAAGACATACAAGAAAATCAATTTATAGATATAGAGATGTTTGCCTAAGAGACAACATAAAGAGTATTTTCTTTGTAATTTATAGATCAAAGTAAAGCTACTTGATTGTACAAGGTTCTGACATTAAATTAATGCAATTTTATTTTATTAGATACCAATGAAATAATATGCACTTCAAAAACTCTGATCTTATTTATAAATATATTTATATTCAAGCTAGATATATTAACAAATGCATGCATGCGATGGAAAACTCTATATATCTCAGTTTACATAACAAATCTATAATTAGTTACTACTATATACTCCTATATTTAGCTTATATTTATTAAACCTAGATAGCAAGAAAACAAAAAAAAGAGAGGAGAATATATGTAGAAAAATATATTTTAATAGGGTTTAATACATTTAAAAAAAGGGTATGTGTAGGATCATGATGGAAAAAATAGGCCCTTAAGTGGCAAAAAATTTAGAAAAATTAGAGTTAGGAAACTTGACATAAAAATTTGAATAACTTATCTATATTATTTCAAAAATATGTAAGAATAGAATCTGTAGCAAATTGAATGTAGTTTCTAAACTACTAGGCTTTTTAAATCTATTTGGAAAATTTGAAATTTCAATGCAAGAGTACTTAAATTTCAAGGAAAATAAAAGTAGGTGTCTATCTGACCACCCTAACCACAATAAAATGATAATATCTTTTTATAAGATTTTAGATATAAGTAGAGGACTCATGTCCAGATGTGATGAATATTTTTGTAATTTTTTCCAAGTAAATAATTTTTTTTTTTAAACTTTTAATACTGACCACCTTAACTTGGTCAAAACTTCATGAAATTCATTTTTTAAAATCCTATAGTATGTGAACATAGAATGTGACACATGTTTTGGATTCAAAAATGTGATACCGTTTGAAAGCTATAGATGTTTTCAATCAGCCTATCAATTCAGGACTTTAGTGTAATTCAAATAGAAAATGAATAATTATTTATTAAATTCAAAGTAAAGCATAATTTATATTGGTGGAAACCTAAGAATCTCCTTTAAAAACCCTTTTCGTTTCATCAATTTTGGGTAAAAAAAAATCCGTCAGCCACATACCCTACACATACCCATCATATCGCCACTTTTTGGCCTATCATGATCCTGCACATACCCAAAAAACACAAATCATTGATAACATATATACTTAGGGTCTGGCCACTTATTTTGTTTTTCCAACTCAGTTGTTGGCATCTCATACCGTGGTCGCTACCCCTACAATAAGGACATATTTCACCTTTCAACATAGTAGGACATCACATTTACAAAATGAACTAACCGCATTTAAAGGAAATTATCTAATGAATAAGTTATACCACATTTATTTTCTTCTGCTATAAAGCCACCCAAATAGCCAAAAGTTAGATATTTTCCATAGAATGATAATTCTTGCATAAGAAGAAGGAACAAATATTTAAGATTAGTGAATCAATGATAAGAACTGAAATAATACTCAAAAATGATGATGCAAAATAAATCTTTTATTGGATCATAATTACAAATACAAAACTATGTGGATGAAATTCTAAGAAATGTGATTTGAGATAATATCTACAGCCACAGGAAATCTTATTTATAGGAGAAGGATGGCAGTTAAATCCAACAATTGTTGGAATTTGGGTAGCGATAGATAATAAGTGGAGAATGAAGCGGTGGGGTAAGACTTTATTGTAGCCAAGAGATGATAAAGGAAGAGACAATGTTTCATGTTAAAAACATAACAATAATAATAACATTTTCAACTTGGACGGTTATCTCCTTAGCGTCTCATGTCTGTGATCTCCATTCATGGTTGTCCATTTCTTTGTACTGCATCTCTATGCTCCCAAGGCTTCATACTCTACCCATGACATGAAATCCCTGTAGTTGCAACCCTCAATTCTATGCTTAATGCATATGCATTAATTCTTTATCTCTACATCCCTACTATGAATTGTTCTTCACCATGCCTTAGATCATTGTTGCTTTGACCACCTAGCTTTTGTTAGTCTATTTAAACCACCTGAAGCATTCAATGAAGTGTGTTTCTCGCACTATGAAATGCTATCACGTGAATTTTTTAATTTTCTAGTGTTCATCCATTCATTTTGACCAACATTTAATTGTGAGAGTGTTTCTTACATAGTTCTTTTTGTGGTAATAGGCCTGGGGTCACTTTAGACATTTATTTTCCCCTATTGAATAATTATTTTGGCCAATTAAATGTAGGACTCACCTATTATATTTTACATCACATCAATTAGAAGGTTGTAGTCGTATTCCCTGTGTTTTCTATTCACATATCTACCCTCTTCCTTGCTGCAACCAGGTTTGTATCACCACATTGTCCTTATCACCTTAATTCCAAGCATGTCAATGATGTCGGTATTTATGATAGGCTTAATGGTAGTAAGGGGTATTAAAATCCAGTTAATCTAGTATTAATTACAGATAAATCAACAGCGTGAGATAATTGTTTTCGCCAAATTAACTATTTTAATATCACACAAATTTTTGGATTGGCCATTGTAATATGAGTCTACATTATTAAGTAACAATGTTTTTGAATCCTCGTGTTTTCTTAAAAACCCAGCCAATCCATTTCAATACTCTACTTGCATTTATTTATCAGCTATAGTATAAATGATCAACCAAAGCTAAGAAAGCAAGGCACATTTCAATTAGAAGCCCATATGACCACCCGATGGTTACAACTGCAAGAGTTTTGGATTTGTTTTACCATATATAATCAACTAGCATAAATTATTTTGAAAAGATTACAAATCCTTGTATGTGTGTAACAGCATATTAGGCAAGTCAAAACTGTCTAAAACAACAAGCTCTTGCAAATGTATCACATATAATTTTCTCATTTCATTAACAAATCTAAAATAAAGAAAAAAAAAATGTTAAATAATGGAATTCTAGTTTCTCAACCATAAAACACGAGGAATCACATTACATTTCATTAACATATAAAGACACGCCAAGCAACACAATACAGATGATCACATTACACACATGCAATCACAAAGAATATAAAAAGAAGACAAAGAAAAGATTGTTATGGAACATTTGAGTCAGTCTATAATAGGTCATCTGCATCCCAATCTTGTTCATCATAGGCGAAAGGTGGACAAATAGCCAAAGGGACAATGACAAGTGTTATACTAGGAGCATCACTAGATTCAACATGTGGCCAGTCACTCTTATTAAGAGGATCATCACGGTTGTTGTCATCTAAGCTCATGGAAGAGGAAAATAATAAATTTAGCTCATTATGCACTTCCTCATCAATCTTAGCATTCCCATTATCATCATCCAAGTTAATCATAATAGGAGGCCTAAAATGATGTCTATTGAAGTTTCATGTTGTTGTGGAAAAGGTGGAGAATCATCATGTTTGCTTGAGTTGGTGTTTGATCTTGGTTTTCTATTTTATTTGTTTCTTTTAACTGATGAGCAATAGCACGACATTTACGATTACACTCTTTAGCATTACTCTTTCTTCTTGTACGATTTTCAAGTTGTGACTATGTAGGAGTAGGTTTATCAACCATTGGTTTCTTTTCTTCCTGCAAGGGAGGAACAAAAGGAACCATGGAAGGATTTTCAACCACTTTCTCTTTGGCTTTATAAACTTGTTTGATCTTATGAGGTACAATGGGATTGTATAGCTATCTCTTGGTCTCTTATAGGAAATAGGTGGAGGATTTTTCATGGATTAGTCTTGGTTACTTGGAAGGGCTTTTGGTTCAATCATGGCTTCATCAATGATAGGAGGCTCAATCATGGGTTGAGGCATGTTGCTAAGGGATAATTATGCTATATGCTTTTCCTTGAACTTTTGGTAAGATTTGAAAAATAATTCCTCATGAAGCTTAATATGTTCCATGGGTTTGGGCCAAAAGAAATCCAATGAGAAATTCCCACGAGAAGACATGGGATTAAAGCCACTATGATGCACAATAAAGAGGGATAGTGCCACAAATGATTAGAATTGACTTGCAACCTCAAGGTGAGTCAACCCTAGGTTTGGACACTATGTTGCCCTAACTTCCTTATGACAGAAATGACTGAACAATAGTTTTGGGAGAAGAATAAAAGTGCATTAACAATCAAACCTATGAGATCTATCACTTGAAACATGAAGTATATGATAAAACACATAGAAACAACCATTAACCAGCAGATCCAAAAAGGTTAGGATGGTGTTTACATGGCTCCAAAAGTGGGTTTTAGGCTTTGTTGAAGGACATATTCATCCAAGGGTGAATGGGTCTCTATACAAGGGGTTTGAAAAATATTTTTGCAATCCTTGGATCTCAAATCTAAGCTTCTGATTCCCCTAGGTTTGACTATCAAAAAGCTGGAAATACAACCTGTGGGTGAGTTTTCATGTCTTAACAACTTTGATGATAACTTTAACAACTTTACAAAACTACACTTTTGATCAACTTTCAATCCTTCTTCACCTGCAAATTTGCACACACAAAGAGAGGACAAAAATGTTTTTTTTTGGTGGATAAGGGTTTGCCTTGGTCAAACAATAGTTTGGTAATTAAACCTTGATAATGAAATAATGATAAAATGAAAGAAATGATGAATGAACAAAGGTTGTTGCACCTCACCAAACCCTTTAATGGCTTCCCTTAGAGAACTAAAGTCTAACACATCACTCCAAGGATTGGATCTTGCATGAAATGATTTAATTGCTTGATAGATCTTGATGCTTGAATGCTTGCTTAAAAATTGAATCCTATATCACAATGTTAGCTCAAAAACATGCATGAACACACATAAATCTTGACATCATGATAGGATCTTGAATGTTGTAATAAATGACTGATAAATATGCTCTCCAATGCTCTTGACAATAATCTTGGCTCTTGTAATGCTTACATAAAGTGTGTTATCAAAATTATTAGATTTGAATTGATAAAAAGACCTTGTATTTATAGGTGTTTCCTTAATTACCCAACAATTAAAAACCACAACCAACCTTTACAATTTGAATTTTGAACATTAAAATGCCACCAAAAACATATTTAAAAAATGGGATCCAAGACTTAAGGGGGACCCATTCGCCCTTTGGCGAATGGGTCCTAGGTCCTAAACCTAGGAAAAACATTTCAAGATGTGTAATTGAGTGTAGGCATTGATTAAATGTGGGTTTCCCTTTGGGAAAATGAAATTAATTAGGCTTGTGAATGCATAGTTATGCCAATTAAAGGCTTAATTAAGTCCAATTAACAAAGGGGATGCAAACATAGTGGAAAAATGTAAAGGTGTACATTTTTCAACACTACAATCCTATTCACATTAGTTTACTTAAGTTTACTTAGGGAATTATAAATTATCTCAATTCTTATGATTAAGACACATGCCATAATCTTATGTTGTTGTATATCTCAACTTGGCCCATACAACCAAGGGGTCCTCACTATAATCCCAAGTTCCCTATTCACATGTGTAAATGAATCAATAGTATAACTAAGGTATGAATAGTGGGAATAGAATTAGGCTTAGTATGAGATATAAAACATGGAAAATCATAAGGCATGTTGGGTCCCAAAATTGTTACTCCACTTCCTAGGACTTAACTTCACTCATGAGGTCAAGGTTGTCATTAAGCAAGTGAAGTTTTTTCATCAAAAAACCATGGAAGGTTGAAGGTCAACTCAATGAGAGTGGGTACTCCCTCCTACACTTCAAGATCAAGTTAAAATTAGGATGGAATTCCTAGAGGTTGAAAAATATGAAAAGACTAACAACTTGGGAGCTAAACCAAATTGTTGATTCAACCCTAAAAATTATCATCGGGCTAAGAGAATCTAGCTACCTTACTACCTTTGTATAGTTGATTCAATATCGTTACAATGAGTGCAAGATGAAAGCAAGATACATGATTCACAAAAGTTCATGAAGACTATTCCCTATAAAATGGTGAAACTATGAATTGCATTAACTAACTAAACTAAAAATGGTTTTAGATTTGTTCATGTTGATTTAAATCAATTGATCCCAATTAAAACCAAATTGCACCTATTTATGGGTCACATATTTAAGTTGACTAGAATGAGGAGTAGTGAAAGTGAAAATATTGATTTGTGACCAAAACATTGAGATATATCAAATCTTGTGTATTGGAGAAAAATAATATGCTTATCTATCTACAATAATATTGCATAAACTCATGTAATATTTTAATGGTCATTACAATATTGGGTATGTGCAGGATCATCATGGAAAAAACAGGCCCTCAAGTGGCAGAAAATTCAAAAAAATCAGAGTTAGGCAACTTGACGTAAAAATTTGAATAAGTTATCTATATTATTTCAAAAATATGTAAGAATAGAATCTATAGAAAATTGAATGTAGTTTCTAAACTACTAGTTTTATTTTATATATATATATATGGTGAAAATTTGAAATTTCAATGTAGTAGTACTTAAATTTCAGGGAAAAAATAAGAAGTAGGTATCTGTCTGACCACCCTAACCACAATAAAATGATAATTATTTCTTATAATATTTTAGATATAAGTAGAGGACTCATGTCCGGATGTGATGCATAGTTTTTTGTAATTTTTTTCCAAGAAAATAATTAATTATTATTTTTTTATTACAAATTTAAAAATATAAAAACTTATGTCCTAGCCACTATGCTTGCTCAAAACTTCATGAAAATTCGATTTTGAATCCTTTAGTATGTGAGGTATAAAATGTCAACTGACTTAAGGAATTCAAAAGGCGATCACTTGTTTGAAAGCTATAGATTTTTTCCCATCTGACCCTAACAAATTAGGACTTTAGTCGTAATTCAAATAGAAAATGAGTAATAATTATTTATTAAATTCAAAGTAAAACATAATTTATATTGGTGGAAAACTAAGAATCTCCTTTAAAAACCCTTTTCATTTCATCAATGTTGGGTAAAAAAAAGTCATCAACCACATACCCTACAAATACACATCATATTGCCACTTTTTGGCCCATCATGATCCTGCACATACCCTATTGTAATTATATTTAAATGTTGCCACGTTTTCAAACAAATAAATCACATTCACAATACTAAACATGCTCAAGGGGACCTCAATAATGTTTTGAAGTACCTTGAACATGTACCTATGATTCTAGAGATATTACATATGTAACACACCTACTATAGTATGGTAAGATATTCTACAACCTTCACTACACTCTTGCAATTGACTTTCAATGATTGAAACCCCAGGAAACCATCGACACATTTTTTGCACTAAGAAATCATTGACTCCCCTCTGAATGATTCAAAAACATCAAAATATACACCTAAGTAAAAATTCTAATATGTAGCACAATACCTAGTTCAAGATGAAATCAATGGCATGTAAGGTTCTCCCACCCAAAATGGATGCTCAAGATTGAAGGAAGGCATTTGCATTAATGTTTGGTAGATAGGCGAGTGTCAAAAATCACTACAGGTAGCTAGGAGAGCTACCACATTCATGGAAAGTAGGTGGGAGTAAACATAACACCACTTCACTTGGCACCAAAATGATTTTGAGAAAAATATCCTTTTGACACATCATGGGCCTCACCAAATAACCACATGCCCATGCTTGCATAATATTTGATCTTTTGAGAACCCATCGACACCAAGCATTGGTCAAAAAACTAGTTCCTAAAACCTTATCAAGCTATGACAACATTGTGAGAACTTGTTTGTAGCCGACACTGGTTTCATAGCCTCATCAATTTGTCGAAGCAACAATGAACTTAACCATTTTGGAGCTTGTCAAAAAACTTGAACAAAGGGAAAAAAGGTCAACAAAAAAAAGAAAATCCCTTTCCAA
>VDFB02090126.1:0-31862 GCA_007258455.2 Sequoia sempervirens | reverse complement strand
TTTCCTTTCTAATTTTTCAACACGGGACCACAGATTGTCAAGCTCCTCCTCTGTTTCCACCTTTTTCACTTCCTCATTCCTAGCCAGGTGTTCAAAAGATTTTGAAGTGGAATCTTCACAAAAAAAAAAAAAGCTCTGAAAAATGGCTCGTCCCTTCAACATAATCCTCAGTTTCTTCAATGGTATTGTGTTTTCTCTCCTCCTTTCCCCCCTTCTACTCAAAATCACTTGAAATCTCATCAACAAGGTCCTCCTTTTTGTTCTTTGCCAATTTGTTATAATGTCTTATGCTATTTGGCTCCACCCCTATGTCCACATTGGAAACAACAACTGTGTCCCCATGGGAATCTCTGTCAGCAGAGTCTCCCTCCTTAGTGTTTGTGTTTGGCTCCACCATATGGCACGGGGTTCCATTTTTTCCCTTTTTAGGTTCATGTTTGTTCTTGGCAACCAATTTACATTCCTTTATAGTGGGAGTGTTCTTCAATTCACAAAGTCCAGTAACCGCTTTTAATTGAGCTAGACCCAGACCCATTTTTTCTTCTTAGCCAGAGGTTTAAGTTTAGGTTCGTCAGGGGTTTCACAAGGCATGGGGGGATTCTTCCTTTTGGTTCCAATTGAAGTAGTTGGGGATGGTTCATTAGGAGAGTGGTTAGAGGATTCTTGTTCCTCAATTCTGACAACCAAAATAGGTTTAGGGGGAAAAGGGCCAAAGGAAAGTAGTACAGACAAAAAATTAGGCCTTGATGTAGGGTCAAAGGTGGTGGTTTTTCAGGGTTCTTGGCAACCAATTCAAAGGTTTCCTTAACAGAACTTTCTGGAGACAAAAGTAGGAAGAAGGGAAAGCTTATAAGTATCTTTTGTCTAAGATGGTTCAGCAAGAGCATATGGTAAAAATGAAACACTATGAATCTCCCCTCCAATGTAATGTACTTCATAATGGCTAGACATACCTAGTTCAAAGGCTTCAACAGAGACTTCCTTTTGAACCCTACATACAAATTTTTTGGTTTCTCATTCCCCTGGCATAAAGTATGGAGGCTTTCTAGATCTTCACTTTAGTATTTTTTTGAAGATCTTATCCTATGCATAATAGGCTTGTGGCCTTGGCTATGAAATCCTCATTAATTTCAAAGGATATTCCACCAACTGTGACTCTCCTATCATTCCAAGAGCTTTTGAATTGTGTTGAGAGCTTCTCATCATACCCCTAAAGGCATTCCATTAGAGGTGCAATTACTCCCTCAATGAAAATGTGACAAACAAGGGGGTTCCTACGAAACTCCTAGCAAGAACTAGGCTCCATTTGAACTCTATCACCACCCGTTTTCTCTTCCAACTCATGAATTTTCAATTGGAATAGAAAAGAAAGACATAATTCAAAATGTTAATGGGAAAAAAACACACCCCAATTATCAACACTACCATAACATAACGAAAAATATTGCCTAATTAAGGCAATCAAATTTTCACACATACTAGTGGTCATTCCCAAAGAGATTAGGTTTGTGGGGCCAAAAAAATATTGCTTAAGTACCCCAAAGATAATCCAAGATCCATCATGATATTAATCAGATCATTAATAGCCAAAAATTTGAAGATAGTCTTGGCCTTACGCATGTTTTCATAAACTTGGTTCTAAAATTGGTACTTTTGACAAGAAAACTCATGAATATTTTGAAAAGACCATCTACTCCCCAAAATCTTTCCTGACTCCCATCCAAACATCCCCCCACACCCCTCCACCCCATCATGTCAATGCCACATCACCATGAGCCCAAGGGGGTAGTACCAAATTCTTGACTCCCATCCAAACTTCCATCTACACCCCTCTAGTTGATCATGCAACAACCACATCACCATGAGCCCAAGGGATTAGTACCACATGTAACCTACAACAAAAGATATGTTAGATTTCATCATTCACAGTAGTGATTTTTTATTTTTGCAAATATAATTCCTTATATGTTCATGGGGAGGGCCCCCAATCTTCTCCAACATTTAGTTAGTATCCATGAAAAGCCCAAGTTGGCTAAAGAATTAGCCACCTGGTTGCCCTCATGAAAAATATGAGTTATCTTCTTTCTTTCGATCTTGGTAAGCATAAATATAATATCCAATAGAATGTCTCTAATATTCCAACCATGGAAATGGTTAAGATTGATGGAATCAATCACTGCCTTAGAGTCTCCTTCAATGTGCATTTTTTTATGCCAAGACCAACAACAATGTTAAATCCCTTGAGCATCACTCTAGCCTTAGTTGTCATGGAAGTTTATTTTCTGATGCCACCAACATACCCCACAGCCAAGTTACCCTATAGGTCTCTAATAATGCCTCCTATGCTTTCCAAACTAGGGTTCCCTTTCATTGCACCATCGAATTTAAGTTTATGCCAGCTAATATTAGGAGGTTTTTAGACCGTAGCAAGTCTAGCCAAAGCTTTAGAGTTGTCAAAGGAGTTGATCTCTAATTTATTGTTCCAAGAATTAGCCATGTAGATCTCCCACCCAGTAGGAGCTATGTCTGAGGGTTTCCAAACATATAAGGAGACATTCTCAGAGATGAATTTGAGACCAATATTAAATACCTCCTTATGAATTTTTTCAACACTTCTAAAAATTTGGTTATTTCTTTCTTTCCACAAACACCAACATAAAATAGGGGGGACCTGTCTCCAGATTTATTTGGGTAGAGGGTGTTGACAAGGGTCAACCCAATTTTCAATGAAACTCTTAAGGTTGGATTCATGGCCTAGTGAATCCCTAATCTTCCAAACACCAATTCCCAAACTTCAGTAGCAAATGGGTAGTGGAGTAACAAACATGAGGGACAAACTCCTTGTATTCTTACAAAGCATGCATCTATTTGGGGTTTGCAAATCCCTTTTCCTTAAGTTCTCTTGAGTTAGAATCCTATTGTGGCAAGTTTTCCACAAAAAGAAATTATTTTTTGGAGTTAGTTGTCTATTCCATACTTGTTTCCATAACTTGTCTTGATTCCCCTACACTGATAGAAAATCATAGACAATCTTGATAGAGAGGTTACCCTTGCTCTCCTTAGTCCAATAAAATTCATCCTACAAGTTTAAGATGGAATTATAGTTAGTGAGAGGATGTCCTATAGGGTCATTGCAAGGTGTCTTAACTCAAGGGATAGAGGGAAACATGACTCCAACACTTTTCATTTCAAAGAACCAAGGAGACCACTTTCCATTTTAAAATATAAATTTTAAAAATTATAATTTATCCTTTCAATAAAAAATTTGTGTGACAACTTAAACATCACTATTTTAAAATGTTGTTTATTGTAAAAAATAAGTTATTAAAATTTATGTAAAAAAAATCATAATTTATCTTTAATTTAAAAAATATATAGATTTAGAATCTACATAGAAATTCTCACAAATAACTAGTTCACATCATCTCTAAATTAGTAATGGTTTAGTTTCTATAGGTTTCATAAATTGATAATTTGGTGAAAAATGTTGATTTCAATGTCCTGCTCGGCCAAAAAGTGGGACACAGTATTATGGGCTAACCCAGGTATAAGGGATAGGGTTGAGGGTATAAGGTTTATGGTGGAGGGTATAAGGTTGAGTGTGTAGGGTTAAGGGTATAAGGTATACAATACAAGGTTTAGGGTATAAGGTTGAGAACCTATAGGGTTCAAGTTTGAGGGTATTGGATATAGGGTTAAGGGTATGGAGTTTAAGGTTGGGGGTTTATCGTATAGGCTTTAAATCCTAGGGTTGAGGGATATTGTTTAGGGTTGAGGGTATAGGGTTGAGTGTATAGGGTATATGTTTTAGCATTGAGGATATTGGGTATAGGGTTGAGGGTATTTTTATGCCTTTCACTCATGCCCCATTTTATTTTTGATAAAATGAGGGGCCCCCTCTTTTTATTTTTGTGTGTTGTTTTTCTTTCATTATTCTTTTATCTTTCTTTTTTCCCTATCTCTCTTCTTTTTCCTTCTTTCTTTTTCTTTCCTTCTTCCTTTTGAGTTTCTTGTTGAGATTTTGGAAATTAGGTTGTTTCATATTGGTATACCATGCATGTTGGGCCCAATCCCTAACTCACGCCTCAGTGCTCAGTATTTATTTATTTTTTGTCCTTTCAATCTTCAAGCATTGGGAGTTCATCATACCAAAAACTCAACCCCCGAGGCCTGATGATGACAACATCTTATCGCCTCAAGCCCCAAGCTATTCAAATCAATCAAGCAAATCAGTGGTTTTAATAGGGTTTTTTAATGTAAAATTAATGAAGCAACTGAAGGGTATTATCAAGGCTTTATTGACCATTTTACCATTTACCCTTTGCTATTGCATTCAAAGAGATCTGTAACTATTTCCTCATGCAAAGAAACCCTAATATGTGCTTTCATCCACCATTATTGTTGCTTTGTTAGTTTTTTTCTAGTTTGTGCTTGGTCGTGTTCATGTTTTCTCATGGTTGTTGCTTCACGCACATGTTTTATGGTGTTTGTGTTCATGCTTGTTAGTTTTGGCATGTTCATATGTGGTTCATGTGCATTTTCTCCTACCCCTCTCACATGTTTTTTTACATAGGATCAAAATTATGTCTTTTCTCATTTGTTTGATCATTTTCCTTGGTTTATGCGTGTTGGATTCTTCATGTGTCTCCCTCTCATTTTTGTGTTTGCATGAAATCATTCTAGCCTATTTGTTTTTTGTTTTCTTATGTTTCTCCTCCCTTATCCTTTTTTTTCATTTTGTTACCACATCAATTTTCTCTCTTGATGCATTGATCAAGGATGTTTATGTTATCATTTGATCATGTTTTAGGCCTTGTCCTTGCTAATGTTCTTTTTGTCCTTAGTATTTTTTCTAAGTTGCCTTTCGAGCATCAGGTGTCAAAGTGTCGGCTTACTTCTTAGCCGACTGTGTATCAAGTCATGAGAAAACTTCAACACTCGACCCTCGATCATTCCCTAAAAGATTACAAGTCTTGATATCCAAAAATTCAAATTTTGAGTTTTGATTATGTTCCTTATCAACAAACTAATAAATGATAGGCCAAAACTCTAACCCTTGAGATCCAACACAAAACCTTAGCAAAAATTCCTTGTTTGTGAAGAGTCTTTTAAGGTATCACTAATCGGGCATACCATCTACATAATTTTTTGTTGAGAAAGAAGGCATGTAGAAGGCCCGACCCTTGATCCTTGAAACCATGAAAATTTACATTTTCCTTGGTAAAATGAATGATTTTGAAAGAGCATACTCTAAGAGATCTTTTTATGAAGTTAAAAAATAATGATTTTCGGACATCGAACTTCGAGAGTTTTCTTTACTTAATGCCAAAATCATAAAATAAACATTAGCCAATATCCCTAACCTTTGACTCTTGATAAAATTAGAAATCTATTCAAATATCGATGATTGGGCTTACTTCTTAAACTCGTCAGAATATTGCAAACAAGAGATAAAGAGTGAACCTAACACCTGATTGTTGAATATTTTGCAATCAAAACTTCAAACATCACTATTCAGTATTTTGTATTTAAAGATGGTGTTGTTAGAAAAAAGAGTTATGAAGTATCCTAGATTCTCGAACTTGTCACATCCTGTTCCTTTGCATAACTTATTTATTAAATCAAGAAAGATAAATTATTGAAAATAAAATAAAATTATGACTTTTGTTATTTTCTTATTGAAGTAGTTGAAAGAAACAAAGATTTTATTTGGAAATAAATTTTGTTATTATTATTATTTTAAAATAATAAAGAGATTTAATATTATTTTGTATAAATATAAAATAACTAAAAATCAAAAGAAATCTAACTTTAACTATTTTGATTATATGGTAAAAACAAGTTTTGAATGGACCCGAAACCATTTACAAACAGGTTTTGATGAGGACTTGAAACCCTCTCAAAGAAGAACAAGTTGCACATGAAAATAGCATAGCCAACTAGTAGGGAAGCAACAACAAATCACCAAATGAACAACATGACTACCCAAATCTGCACAAATCCAAAAAGGTTTTGAAGGGAACCTTAAACTCAAAGCAACCAATTTTTACAAGGGATCTTGAACCCAAATCAGGTTTAGAAGGGAACCTAAAACCCTCTTACAGCCAGATTATAGAGATCATAATCCCTCACAACAAACCAAGTTTTAATGGGGACCTTAAACCCACCAAACTCTACTTGCAACAACCAGGTAGCAGCAATCCAAACACACATACAAAACATTGTTGAGCCAGCACAACCCGAATCAGTCAAGCGACAAAAGGAACACCATTTAAGAAACCAAAATAAAGAGCCAACAAAAACTTCCATATTGATAAAATTCACCACCCAACACTTCAATCCTGCCTCTTTACCTCTAAAGGAGAAGAAACTAAGAACATTGTTTTCACAATAGCAACCACACTCCAAAAAATGCACACTTCACCTCCATAGGAATGGCCTCCACCTCAAAATGAGCAATAGTAGAGAAACCTTGATCCAAACACACACCTCCACCTCAATAGGAGAAGTTTCCACCTCTAAATGAAACTCAAGGTCCAAGGAAAAAGTAAAAAATCCTATAAAAACAATGAACTTAGAATCCCAAGGCAACATGAGACCAGACCAATCTAGCCCATATAGGAAGGTAGCCATAAGAGCAAACAACAGAGGGAAAAACTCCCTAACCATGCGATAAGAGGAAACCCTATCAAAGAAGAGGGTAACCATTGCTTTCACTAGCTAAAAGAACAAATGGGACAAGAAAAAAACCTTAAAGCAATGCCCAGCCAATGACATCTTAGCAACAGACACAAATAAATGGTCAAGCAATAGTGCCAGCATAAAGGCAACCAAGAAAAAAGGGACAGACAACAACACCATCACAGTAGTAGAACAAAGGAAAGGGGAGAAACCTTCCATGACCAGGCCAACACCCACAACAACAACATGGATAGAAAACCACCACTCCATCACAGTCTCAATAGTAGAAAAATCAATAATTCCAACCCTCTTGAGACCAAAAGAACCCATGACCACAAATGGCCAAGGGAGTTGCATGGGTAAAGCACAAGAAGAAGAAGGAAATATCCCACCCCACACTCTAAGACAAAACCTTGGGAGGAAAGGATACAACATAAAGAACAAAAACCAAGGATAAACCAACAGCTAAGGATGGCCCCAAAAAAGAGCAGCAATACCCACGAGGAAAAATGATCCAACACAGGTGCCCAAATAGCCAATAGAAACAAAAAAACTATCACCCACCAAGCCTGAAAAAAGTGCTAGAATGCAACAACACCACCACTTCCTAGTAGGACACCAATATCAATCATCCTCGTAAGAACACTACCCTCTAGGCTAGAGACAGTAGCCAAAACCACCCCAACATAACCCAGCAGGGTGGCAATAGCAACGAACCTGGCAGAAATCCATCAGCCTCATCAACATAATCTCCATCCTCACCATCAACAGCCCCATAATTCAAATCCCCCTCCTCTTCCCACTCTAAACTGCTATTAAATAATGATATATGAATAATTTCTATTAAAAAAATAAGAAATTTGATTTACAATTAATACTTGGAACCATTTTCTTAATAAAACTAAAGTCTAAAATATTTTATTGGAAACGTTACCTTGCATAAGAGTGATGGGGCATTAATTCATGATGGGAAAACCTAAGTGGAGGAGGTGGACATGAAAGGAAGATACATGTACCTTACCTTTCTTGGCAGGTTTCACATGCAAGGGGAAATAACCATGGTGAAAGGGGGACAAGAGAAAAGAAAAAAGGAGTTTGAATGGAGGATTTCAAGGAGATTATACCCATGTTGACACATTCACATCATGTGAGAGGAGGGGAGAACCATGCCTTTTCATGCTGTGAATTTCCAGATGAAGTTATGATGGATATGCACAATGGGAAAAAGATATGCAATATTTTTCATAACTTTGTCCTATTTTGTTTGCTTCAAACCTACAACCCATTTGTATTAATTGTTTAGGGATTTGTGATTTGAACCAGCGACCCACTTGTATAACTTGCAAACATGCATTCCTCGTCTTATGTACTAGTTTTTTGTTATTATATTCATTTTGTTTATTTTTTGCACCTCTATTGGTTGAAATATTATGATAGAATTTGCAAAAAACTTAGGGTTCATTTTGCATACATATCAAAAAGGGGAGTAATTCCAATGATGTCTAACTCAATCCCTTAACACACTAGAAAAATTAAATTTGTCTAGTTTTATGCCCATATATTGCATTTGAACATAAAACTTCAACGCCTTATCTTCAAACCCATTTTGTGCCAATCCTACAATCATTGCATTCAATGAGATCATGTCTAGTTTAGGCATCTGAGAAAATAGTCTCATTGACTCCCCACCATTTCCCTTTTGGAAATATCTTAGTATCATTGAATTCCATGGGACCATATTTTGTTCAGAAATTTATCAAACACTTGGAACGAATCCCAAATCGAACCACATTTTGCATACATATCAACCAGTGCATTCATAACAACCACATCTAATTCAAATCCAATCCTAAGAATCAGATCATGGACATGTCTTCCATCATCCAGAGCCTTTCAACCAAGAATAACACAATCCTTAATGTTGTTAGAATAAGTATAATTATTAGGTTTTATTCCTTCATGTTGTATTTGGTTTAAAAGATTCAAAGTCTCATTTGCTTTCCTACTTTGACTTTATGTAGTGATCATTGAGGTCCACGAGATGGTGCTTCATTGAGACATTTTATCAAGCACTCTACATGCATCTTTTAAATCTCCATATTTTTCTTATATATTGAGAATATTATTCCAGAGGAATGTATTGGGTTTGAATTCAATTTTAATGATGTGGGTATGTACATACCTTTTTTAATCCTTTGATCTTTCCACATGCCTGCAATAATGATGCAAAAAAAAGGTATTGAGTTTTGCAGACTCCTACCACAAAGCGGCTATGGATTCCTTTTGTTTTCCTTCTCTACATAATGTGATTATATTAATGGCATTGTATCTTCCTTTTGGTTGTGACTTCAATACTTGTGTGGTGTTGATAAAATCCTCCTCCTTAAGACCTTGAACTACATTTGTATATGCTTTTTGTTGTGCAATCGCATTCATAGTTTGGAATGACTAGTCTTTTCACCATGTTTGGGATATGCACATATTATACTATTGTGCTTTATTTTATTTATTTTTGTATAGGATTATGATCACTCCTTGCTTAGGATTTGTCATTCTATTCAAGGAAATTTGGGCTCTTGTATTTACTTTGTTTACTTTAAATATGGTTCAACCTCTTGGATAGATCATAGTCATTATTGAGGATGCCATATAAACCATCCCAAGTCTAAATATCTTAAGAGACTACTTGTCCTACTTCCTATTCCAATCCTTTATTGTTGGTAGTTCTACCACTTGTTAGCCTCCTAATAAACACATTTTCTTGTATATTCATTTATCTATTTGAGGTACTTGTGGATTTGTTCTAAACACATCATTAATTTCCATTTTATTTTCCCTTCACATATTAATTGCATGAATCATCATCAACAAGTCCCATCCTATGTTTATTGGACTGAGATTCTCTTTTGTGCATAGTTTGAACCATATGCTAGGAGACACATGCAACTTTTTCTTGTGCATTTTTTAAAAAGCTGCAAGGGCTAATCATTGATTATTGGTGTGAAGTATGTTAAAGCATCATCCATGACACTAGCGCATGTTGGAATAAATGTAACCATAGAAATTGTCAATAATTATTTGTACGTGTATAGGAGAATAAGCACTCAAACATATATAAATACATAATGATAATTAGACATGAAATAGAGTTGTATCATATATGTATATATAATTTACTTAAATCTATAAACACCCAAAATTTATAATATTAAATAAATGATTAGATAACTTGAGAATATCATGATTATAAATTGGTCAACCAATTACCTTGTATCAAAAAGCCATTAGTAACACATGATTGAGGTTTAAAAATCCATGACTAAATTATTATGATATAATATTGTTGTCATCTCTTTTGAATTAAGTAATTAAGCCTATTAGAATTCTAGAAAATTTCATGTTAAACTAAGAACAAATATTACATAGGTAGCATATTGCATCAATCCTTTAGTCATGTTCTTTTTCAAACCATATCTTAATTGACTATAATATTATCAATAAGATAAATTATATTCTTAACCTATTTATTATTTGCAAATGTTTTTTATTAATGAAAAACGGGTTTTGAAGGGCCCTTGAAACCCTCTACAAAAAAGAGCAAGGGAAACAAAGATAAAGCAATAGGCTGCCCACCCAAAACACCAAAACAAGTTGATTACAAAAAAATTAGTGACCCATCAGCTTAAAACAAAAGCACCCAGCAACAAAACCAAACAAAAAAGAATAGAAAAAATGGCCATTAGAGAAGTTCCTTAAGCATTCTATCTACTTCCAAGTCCTTAGAAATAACCCTATCATGCATTTCCATGACCTCCTCCATGTCCTTCCTTGGCACCATTTGCACTTCTTGGTTTTGCTTCGAGTGCGAACACTTGGCCTCATGCCCATGTCCGCAAACTGCAGCTCCTTATCAGCATTCTCCCCCATCTCCTTGTTTGTTGGCTCATTGAATAGAGATCTACTAGTCTATTCCTACACCTTCTCATTCAGGAACACAAGCCCTTCAGCCGAGATTCCAATTTCTCCTTGTTGAGATTGATGATCATGTCTAGGTCTTTACGCATCAACTGATAGTTCTTTTCCAACAAAGCTAGCCTTGGGCCATAGTCTCTCTTCAAATTGACCATCTCTTCCACCAAAAGGCCCACACTGGAATTCATAGAATTGGCTAGTCCGAAAATGGAATCCTTATCCTTAAGACTTTTAAGCATAGAGATATTGCAACGGGCAATTGTACCATGTTTTTTATGGAGGTCCTGAACCTCTTGAACTAACCACATAAGTAGATTGAAAGAAATATTAGCCCCTTCCTTAACCAGACCTGAGGCTTGTGAGTAGTCCATGGCACCCCAAAATAAACCTATCCCCTGATGGGAGCTCACGAGGGGTTCATCATCATGAAAACCATCGAGAGAATTGACCTTGGACTTACCCTTGTCTTTAGAAGTTGTCGCATGAATGGACTCGTCCACATCCACCACACTATTTACCTTTCCAGCAGTAGGGGTCCCTCCACCAACACCATAACCCAAGTCCAAATTCCCAAAATTCACCACCTCACTGATTTGGTTAACCCTTAAGACTTTCGGGGGCTTTTCCACAACATCCTTAGAGCACACCAGCCCTTGTATCTTAGCCTTCTTTCCACTGTTGTTTCCCTCCTCAACTTCTTCACCACAAACCTTTTGAATTTTGTTCTTTACACATGGGTTGGAGAGTTTCACCTTTCTAGCATAGGGTTTCTTCCCAACTAAAAAAGGGAGTGTAGTCTAAGTCAATGTGGTACCCATCTGACCACCCCTTAGACTCCTCAATTTTTGTCACCTCACTCTCCACCACCTCCTCAACCTAGCATTTCCCACTCCCCTTCTTCAAATTTTTCAACTTGACAGAGTCAAGAGGATGAGGAACTTCAACAACATAGTTAGCCTTAATGTGATCAATGATATGCAACATTAAACCCTCATGTAAAAAAGGGTTTCTCAAATTCTTCCTAAAATTTGCAATCCCCTCTTCCAATGAAAGCAACAAATAGAAAGGGAAAGAAATGAATACCCTGACGAAAATGATTGAGCATCACAAAGTGATGACCATACAAGGTCTAATACCTGCCATCTAGGGTGACATAATGCATCAACACCATGGCAACCTCCTGCCAGATAGGTTTAATCTTGGACCTATCATAACTGCCACAGTCCAGCCTCACCATTTTGGCTCGCTCTCTGTCCCAAAGAAAATTCAATCTATCAGACCCTAAAATATTTTTGTCTCTGTAGAACTTTTTTCTTTCTGTCAACATCCCAGTTACCTCCACAATGAATTCCTCACTAACAGTGGTATCCCTATCAAACATGCTTAGAACCCAGTCATGCTAGGCATCAACAAACTCTTTAGAAACACTAGTTTTAAAGCCATGTAGTCTCTCCATGAAAGGGGTAACCCCTCCCTTCTACAGGATTTCCCACACATTGGCATTGGCCTTCAATTCATCACAGTAAATTGGATCCATTTTGCACCTCTCCCCACCCATCATCGAACACTTCAGAGATGTAGAGAGAAACAACAAATAGTTGCAAATAAACACCAAGGCGATAGGAAGAAAAGCACATAGAAAGCATGTGTGCTTGCCAAGTGTAGTACTGAGAACAATAATGGTGAGGATCCTCTTGCATTTATGATTAGGATGCCCAAATATTCCAAAGACCTTCACAAGTATGAGGTATCTAATCAAATAGAGATGGCCATGATAACCACACAAGCCTTTAGACAAGGAGATGGCTTCCTCCAGCAAGCTAGGATTTGTCATTATTAAGCAAATTAATTAAATCTATGGGCAGGTTATCATTAGCCTCCCAGTGTCTAGCTGATGTCACCCCATGATTCACCATCCATTCAGCCACCCCATTCACCTCACGAAAGGCTTGGGATATATACACCTCATTAAAATACTGCAACATAGCATGGGCATCCAAAATAAAGTTTTCAATAGTCCATGAAGGGGGGAACAATTCCTAAGGCAGTTGATTATATTTAAAGAGTCCCCTTCAACTCATAACTTTGAGATCCCCTTCTCCCTAGCCAGCTTTATTCCATGGTAGGTTGTTGCATTATTTGAACCTAACATACATCAATATCATATTTTTGTTTGAACCTAGTATAACACCCTAAAAATTTTCTTTAAGAATTTGATGTTGTGTTATTGTTTTGCACCTCCCAATGCAATCTTAATATTGTGACACTAATCTCGTATGATTATGCCCAATAATTCTATATATTCATCAATATGCTTGTTTCAGATTTAATCTTACTCAACAAGAAGTATAGTAATTCTTGTACTTTAATTCTTTGGTTTGGTTTCTCATGGTATTCAATAAGTTAAGTATTTCATGGAAGTTAAGTAGAATTACATTACAATAGAGGTGCCTTAATTTTGTGTGAATTCGAGAAATGTCAACAAAGATCATTTTTCTTGTCATTTGAAAAGAATGAATGAATTGCATATCAATAATATATATACATTTTATTGTTTTAAGGCATGAAAGATCTGAACTGAAGAAAGATGTGAATTTAGTCATCTGCATGAAAGGATAAGAAAGTTTGAATATTTTTTATATTCATGAGTGATTTCTTGTTGCAGATAACATGTATGTTGATGTCTTCAATGAGTGTTCTCCTACTATGATTATTATGAGTGTTTCCCATTCGCATAAGATTTTTGGCTAGGGTAGGACCAACAAAGTGAGCAATGCATATATTGTTGTGTACCTCATGTAAAATCGGTTGTGCTCCCTCTAAATGGATAGATCTAAGGAGGTTTCTATCTAGGCTACAACGGTAAAGGGTATCACCAATGATGACATACTTGGATTCTTGTCGAATAAAGGTCTTGTGTTGGTTAGTGGACAAGTTGGGAGGGAAAATTTGGTCATGTAGGTAATTGTAAAGGTCTTTGTACTAGGGATAATCATGAACAACAAGTTCACACAAGAGTTCAGACTCAGTGACATCAAATGCGGGGACCAACAATTGTTCCACAAATAACTCATATTGTGGCATGTTATTAGGTATATCCAAGAGAGATCCAATATTTTCCATTACATCAACTACTTTGTTCTGAATCCTTAGGATTTGAGTGAAGATGATGACATCAAAATATTTCTTGAAAATATCAGCCATTATCTTGTAGGGAGTGAGTTTTTCATCTTTTGTATCATAGTCATCGTTGACCTGACGGATAACCAATAGGGAGTCATAGACTTGAAGATTCTTAATTTTTCATTTGATGGTCATTTGTAGTCTTGTTAGCAATGCTTCATATTCAACCATGTTATTTGTGCATGGGAATGCTATTCCATATGACTTAGGTATTGATTCCCCTTGGGGTGTGACAAAGATGATACCCACTCCTAAACCATGACTTGTATAAGACCCATCAAAGTATAGCTTCCATGTTGCAGAGGTCTCCATTGTGAAAATAGAATCATCAAGAAAATCATATATTAATGGATGATCTGCTACTTTTGGGGCATTTTCAAGTTTATCAGCTATCACTTGTCCTTTCATTACTTTACGATCAACATATTATGTGTCAAACCCACTCAAGATCATGACCCACTTTGTTAATCGACCTATTACCATTGCTTTGCTAAGTAGGTATTTCAAGGGATCTATCTTTGTAACCAGTTTTGTTCGATGATTCAAAATGTAGTGTTGAATCTTTTGAGTGGAAAAGAAAATTGCAAGACATGCTCATTCAATAGGACTATAATTAATCTCATACCCCACAAGTGTGTGATTGATATAATAGATATCTCATTCTTTTCCATTATTATCATTTTGTGCTAACAAGGCTTCTAATGTTGATGAAGTTCTTGATATGTATAATATTAAGTATTTACCATCCATAGGAGGCATAAGAACTTGAGGGGATAGAAAATAGTCCTTGATTTGTTGGAACGCTTATTGATAATGATCAATCCATATGAATGGGACTCCCTTACGAAGAAAATGTTGAAATGGTTGACATTTATTTGCTAAGTGAGCTATGAACCTTTGGATAGATTGTAATCTTTCTTGTAGGGTATGTAACTGACTTATGTTTGTTGATAGAGGCATATCCATGATGTCTTTCACTTTTGTGGGATCAACCTCAATACCTCTACAAGAGACAATGTATCCTAATAATTCATTAGATTGCACCCCAAATACACACTTTCTTGGATTCAATATGACCTTGTACTCTTCTAACCATTTAAAAATATTATCCAATACTGCCAAGTGATTATCTCTTGATAAATATTTTTCTAACAAGTCATCGACATAGTCCTCCATGAAGGTATGCATTTAGTCATAAAAATTGTGGTCATATCTCTTTGATAGGTTGCTCCAATGTTCTTAAGACCAAATGGCATGACAATATAATAATAAGTACCCCAAGCACAAGTAATTTTTTTGTATGTCAATCCTCAGGGGAAATTTTGATTTGATTATATCCTAAAATACCATCCATAAGTGATAGCATTTCATATCCCATTGTCAAGTCTACTATGATGTCAATGTTGGGTAATGAGAAGTCATCTTTAGGACAAGCTTTGTTTAAGTATTTAAAGTCTATGAAAACTCTGATTCCGCTAGTTGGTTTCATTGTGGGGACAATATTTTATATCCATTCTACATAGTCTATTAGATGGATGAAACCAACGTCAAGCAATATCTTCAATTCTACTTTTACTAAAAGTGCAATCTAGGGGTACATTTTCCTCATATTTTGCTTGACCGGTTTTGCATTTGGGAACAATAGAAAATGATATAAGAATAACTTAGGATCCAATATAGACATATCAATGTATTCCCATGTGAAATTGATTTGTCTCTTTGAAAAGAAAGTGGTGAATTGTGTACTTTTTGTGACTATCAAGGATGTTGCAAAGTGAACAATTCTAGGATTATCATTTGTACTCAGATTGACTTCTTTCAATTTTTCTACAAGAAATGGTGATCTCTCTTGGCTTATTGGGAGCATGTCCAAACCTCCATCCTTGGGCACCTCAAGGAGGTTTTCACCCTCAGATACGTCCTATATTTTTACTTTTTCTTGGTCTAAAGGCACCTTTCAATTTTCACCTAGAGACCTATTCTTTTTATTTTTTCACTTTTGCAACTGGAGGGTGGAATAGACTCCCCAAAGTATGTTGTGTTGTCAAGATCTATGATAAATTTAACCTTATGGTCCCCACTTGGTATTCCTTCTTGAAGTCCCATGAACTTAGCTATTACTTCATCATTCTTCTATATGTCTAAGCTCGGTGGTTCTTATTGATCCCAATCTATTGGTTGTAGGAAGATAAGGGGTAAATCATCATTGGTATCATTATAGTTCAAGGAATAAGAAAATATTGTAAAAGAAAAGGTATCATCAGGATCCCAAAAGGTTTTGATCCAGGCATGACCACTCATAGGTTTGGTTTGGGATGAGGATAAGTCAAGCTCTCAAAAGGTTTTGGTTGGGTCATAATCACTAGAGGTGCAGGAATCCCATTCCCACTCATTGGAATCTATATTAATATGATATTCCTCAAATGTCTCAATTTCATTAAAAGGGTTAAATTTTTCACCCAAAGATAACTTAATACAACAAGGACTCACTTTTGGTGGTACATACCCTAAACCTGTGTTCTTAAGCAACTTCAGGGGTAACAAGGGTTCTATCATTCCATGTTTGTTCAAACCAAGACCACTATGTCCATCATAACCTTGTTGTTTCAATATCTTGAATCCTTTTGAATATTTCTCTACTAGTATTTGCATGGACTTGGTTTCTTCTTCATCCTTATAGATCCATGTAGAAATATCCTCACCTATAGTCTCTTTTCTTATTTCACCCCACTTAGTGAACGTGGTAGGAGGATTATGAATGATAATCTTAGGTTCCTTCTTGATAGGACTGTAGACACCAAAAAAATTCCTACACCTATGAAATCTATTTTCTTCATCGATTCCCCCTTTCATCCTTGATAATTAAATAATTTTTAATTATTTAATTATTGTTTGATGTCATAAGTATTCTATTAATTAAATAATTTTAATTATTTAATTAATTCATTTCTATCTTTTCATTCCCTTTTTTTAAAAAAGAGGGGTGAAAACTTTATTGAAATCAAGAAATAAACAATACAAAGGGATGAAGGAACCCATAGGCTCCCAAGCAAGAAAGCACAAAAATACCCAACCAAGACAAAAACCACCA
Organism: Sequoia sempervirens; assembly: GCA_007258455.2. Lineage (NCBI taxonomy): Eukaryota > Viridiplantae > Streptophyta > Pinopsida > Cupressales > Cupressaceae > Sequoia > Sequoia sempervirens. Next base: position 14,935 of record VDFB02090126.1, on the reverse strand, counting down.
TCCACACCACCACAAACACCTTATTCATCCATATCTTCAGCAATGACCCTCTCTAATTCATGAAAATAATTAGGGGATAACTTTCCCCACTCCTCAATCTTCCAATCACCAACATCCTTTAAAGCCCACTTAGCCAGACAATCAACAACCCTATTCCATTCACACAAAATGTGGAAAAAAGACACCACTTCCAACGTAGAGAATATCTGCAAAATTTGTTGAACCACCAAGGCAAGCTGCCAATTAACCTCATTCACCTTTTTCTCATGCAACAGATTAACAATAATTTGTGAGTTAGATTCACAGATAAACCTATGCCAACCCAAAGCACAAGTACACTCAATATCCCTGAGAATCACAAACCCTTCCATAAGGTTGTTAGAGTGTTTCCCTTTGTGAATGGAGAAAAAGAAAATAACTGAGCTAGAACCATCTCTTCCAACTCCACCAATCCCCACAGGCCCAAGATTACCCCTAGAGGAACCATCCACATTGATCTTCAGAACATCTGTCAGAGGAAGCATCCATCTTCCAACCTTTTGAACCTTCTTTTTACCCCGCTTACCTCTTCTAACACAAGCAGAGACATAATTCAACCCTTGTAAGCCTAATCTATTCATAATCTCATCATCACTCCTTTCCAAAGGATAAGCCACATAACATTTGGCTTCCACCATCTCTTGGATCATACTAACAATTTTGTGCCAAACCTATTGAACCATCAACCTATCCCCATGAATAAACCTATGATTCCTTTCCAAAAAAAAATTCCAAAGGATGAAAGTAGGAGCAATGCACCACGCAATTTGGAGGAAAGAGACCTGGGAAGGAGGTCTTCCTAGATTTCCCCAGAACTCAACAAGGGAGGAAGCATGAATACATGGATGTTTCCAAACACCCCACCATAAATGCTAAATTAGCATAGTATAAGAGCAATGAAAAAAAAAGTGGAAAGAATCCTCCTCACTGTAGCCACACTAAACACAAATAGAGGGACCCTGGAATCCTCGCTTCCAAAGATTATCCCAAGTAAAACATCTATTCCAAGCTAGAGTCCACATAAAAAAATTACACTTTGGCCATGAAAACTTGTTCCACACATGTCTCCACCAAGGGACATCCACCTCACCAAACTTATGAGCCAAAAACTCTTGATACCCACTAGCCACAGTGAAAGCACCCTTAGGATCTGAGCTCCAAACAAGAATATCCTTATCCCTAAGGGAACTGCAGTGTCTACTAGCCAAAATATTTTGAAGCTCAACACAATCCTCCTCCAAACTGACAATAGGCCAATCACAAGGATCCTTCCACTTGGCCACCTCCATCTTCCCACATGGATAAGAAGTCTTAAAATCAATCACCCTTGACCAACTAGCCTCCAAAAAGTGCTAGAAAAGGTTCAAAAAATTAGGATACTAGTGCAAAATGGGGGAAAATCCATCCCAAGAATCTAACCGTGAGGCCTCAACCCCTATTACATATCCGTGAATGGCTTCCTCCTTGACGCGCGGCCCCTTTCTTGCGTGTTCCTAAAATCACATAACCTTTTCCCCACCAAAGGATACCGAAATCTTCCTCCTTCCTCGTAACTTTGAGGGTACTTTTGGGAGGAGGTCCTAGCCTTATATGTGTTAGAATCCAAGATCACCCGCATGCAAGATGAATAATTACACATGCAAAAAGATATGAAGAATCCAAAAGATGTTCTCTAAAACCTCTCAAGAAAAATGCACATTAAGAGAATCAATTATTACAATGTGATCAATCTTTATGAAGGAGATCACTTAAACCCTAAATGAAACTTTAAGTAATACCCTAATAATTAATAATTAATTATTAATGTGCCTAAGTTTAGCTTATAATAAAAGAGAATATGACTTAATTAATTAATCAATGTGATGTAATTAATTAAGCATAATAACTTATTACTTAACAATTTCCCCTTAAGATGAACTTAGGAAGAAGCTAAAACACTAGAATAGGATGCATGAAAGCAAAGATGGGTCCCGGCAACGAGGCCTGATCAGGTACCCATTTACAAATGCAATAAGGAGTAGAGAAGGAAAAACCCAGTGGGACAAAACCCCCCTACAATGAGATTACATGCTGCAAAGAAGCACTGGAAGAACTCTGTAGAGTAACACTGGAACTTGATATAGGCAAGCAAGGAAATATTCTTCTGTATACTACTGAAACCGGATGAGAGTCACTGATTGACTCAAGGAATCATGATTAAAGCAACAGAAACCCCGATGCCACGGAACACTGGAAAACTCCAAACTGGAACAACTCTAGAATCTATGATGCAGCAAGTGATTATTAAATGATGCATTACTGTAAACGAAGTGCAAAGATGCAAAATTCACTCTCCCAACTGCCAAAACATCCAAGTAATCGCCAACCAACCCATCGGGCCAAATCTGGACTAACTGATAAACTTGGGACAGATACAGAAAAAGTGTATGGACATAAATATAGAGCTCCTTAATACCTTTTCAACGCCGCAAACGAGGCAAAAATCGGAGATTGTGGCAAAAAGTTATGAGCTCGGAAGTCCAAAAACAACATCTGACTTCAAACAGTAATAAATGCATGAAAACAGTAAAATACTGAAAAATAAACAGCACTACTGGAAAGTACTCGGAACCAGCTTTCCGGCGATATCTCGTTTGCCCGATTTCGATACCGTATGCCCAAGTTATGGCCAAAAGAAAAAAAACTGCTTCTTTAGGGCAAACTAGGGTTAGGAGGGGGCAAGGAGGCCGTACGGCCGATGACGTCATGCTGACGTCACCCGTTCACGCGCTTAAATTTGACGGCCGTCTGGCCGTCGGCGCAAAAAATCGCCCCCCCTGCAAAAAATTTTTTTTTTTGGGCCCTTGGTCGTGCATGTGACCGGGCCGGGTGTCGAAGGGCCGACGGCGGGTCATGAGCCGAGCCCGGCCGGCTCTCCATATGACATGCGGAGCGTAGGGGTCACGGCTGATTTGAGCTCCTCGGGTTTCTCATGCGTCGGGCTAAGCGCAGCGCCGTGATCTTGAGGAGGCTTAGTGGGCGGCGCCGGGCCGCCGAAATGGCTTCCATGGGTGGTCAAGCTGGCCGCTCGGTGGATTTCCTACGGGCCGGAGGCCCTATGAACCGAGGCGCCGCCCGGCTTCCAAGAACGCTGTTTTGATTTTTGAATTTCTCGCCTCGATTCAAGGTGGTTGGGGAGGCTTCTTAGACAAAAAAAAAATTTTTGCCTCCCACCAACTTCTTCTGTAACTAAAAATAGTATCAAATTCTTATATGGGGGTTTTTAAGACCGGACTCAATGGTGAGGTCCATGGTCCCAAAATGCCCGAAAAATTAGGCTACCCTCTGTGATTCAATCAAAAATTGCATAAGGAAACTCTTGCACCCTAAACTCTAAGAGGCCATATCTTCGATCACTTAACGCATGTACCGGGCAGGTCTCGAGCTCGATACCATGTTAGAATCCAAGATCACCCGCATGCAAGATGAATAATTGTCACATGCAAAAGATATGAAGAACTTAAAAAGATGTTCTCTGTAAACCTCTCAGTAAAAATGCATTAAGAGAATCAATTATTGCAATGTGATCAATCCTTATGAAGGAGATCAAGAAACCCTAAAAAGGGAAACCCTAAATGAAACCCTAGTGTGCACACTTAATAATTAATAATTAATTATTAATGTGCCTAAGTTTAGCTTAAGTAATAAAGAGAATAAGTGACTTAATTAATTAATCAATGTGATGTAATTAATTAAGCATAATAACTTATTACTCTAACAATATGATCTTGCTCCACACACCATCTCTAATAAATCTTTGCAACTAGTGCCAACCCAGACCAAGTTGACATCTGCAATCCAAGAGCCCCAAACTTCTTCGGGATACACACTAAATCCCCCTTCACAAGGCTTCAATTAGAAGAGGACAAGCTGCCCTCCCAAAAGAATTGTCTAGCCAAAGAATCCAAATCCTTCACAAACCCAACCTGAGCCACCTAGAGCATACACCTATAAATAGGAAGAGCCTGCACCATAGAAATAAGCAGCTGAACATTCCCAACAAAGGAAAACCATCTATGAGTCCAATGATTAACCTTCTCATGAAACTTATCTAGAATATTTGTCCATGACTCCCTAGGGAGGCTACCAAGAGAGATAGGAATTCCAATATAAGTTAAAGGGAGAGACCCAATCTAAAACCTCAAGATATGAGAAATAATTTGCTGAATAAGTTGTGGAGTATTAAAGAAAAAATTGAAGATTTATCTTTATTAATCATTTGACCAGAAGCAACCAGATAAATATCCAAAGCATTGCACAAATTTGTGGCTTCTCTAATCTTAGCCATACCCATCAAAGCAATATCATCCACAAATTGCAGGTGAGACTAAGGAGGAAAACCATTTCCTCACATCCAACCTTGAATAAAACCTAACTCAAAATTACATTTCACCGATCTCCCCAAACCTTCAGCAAGAAGAATAAATAAATAAGGAGAGAGAGGGTCCCCTTGACGAAGGCCTCTAGAAGCACTAAAAAGAGAAGAAGGTTCACCATTTATCAACACTGAGAAATAAGTGGAAGTAACACATTAAATAACCAACTAGACCCACTCTTCAGCAAAACCAAAGGCAATAAGAATTTTTTGCAAGAAGAACCGCTTAACTCTATCATAGGCCTTTGCCATATCCAGCTTGATAAACATAGCCTTATCTTTCGAGGCTGCCATAGAATGAATGTTTTCAGTAGGAATGACCAACCCATCTAGAATTTTCTGACCTTCCACAAAACCACTATATTCCTCAAAGATAATCCATCTAAGCCATCGCTTCAACCTTTCAACAATCAACTTGGAGATGATTTTATAAACAACATTACAAAGGGAAATAGGTCAAAATTGACTCAGCCTATCCACCCCCTCACATTTGGGAATGAGAGCAAGGAAGGTAGAGTTCAAATCCCATAGAATTTTCTTATTCCTCTGAGACTCATGAACCACCTCCAATAGGTCCAACTTAATGATATCCCAAAATTCCTAATAAAATTCAATCAGAAAGCCATTAGGGCTTGGGGCTTTCCCTTTGTTCATCTGAAAAAAGTAGCCTCCAATTCCTCTAGTGATATATAGCCCAAAAGATGCTCATTAATCTCCCCAATAACCAAGATGGGATGCAAGACAAAACATGGTTTTCTTCCGCCAAACCATCCTAAGAATCCTCTCTAAATAAAGAATCAAAGAACTGTGAAGCTTCTCTAGACATATCATGCCAAGAAGATAAATTCTCACCCCTGTCATTCACAAGAAAAGGAATAGAATTACCATGTCTCTTGGATTTCACCGTATTGAAGAATAAAGTAGTTTCTCTATCCCCCTCCTCTAACCACTCAACGTGAGCCTTTTGTTTCCAATAAATTTCCTCACACATCTCACACTCCTCCAAAGCTTTCAAATATCTTGCCTCCTCCTTGATTAAATCCTCTGAAAGACTAGAATCCCTTATCTCTCAAGTGATGACATCCAAGTCAGCTTGAGCAGCAACCTTAGCATGAAAAATATTTCCAAAACTCTACCTGTTCCACCGTTTAAGCTAATATTTCACATATTGCAACAGTTTTGAAAAAGAATACATAGCAATTCCATGAGCAGGTCTTCCCAACAACCACCATTCAGCCATATGCACCTGCAAAGAAGAATATCTTAACCACATAAGCTAGAACTTAAAAGATAGGGATCAAGTGACATGATCCAAATAAGCAAATAACTTAATAGGCCAATGATATGAGCCCCTCCAATCCAAAATCTCAAAGCAAGTAGAACACACTCCACCAATTCAGGAACAAGAAACCAAAAAATCATCCAATCTCTTAGCAATACAATCCTCTTCCATTCTTCTATTTTTCCAAGTAAACTAACCATTACTAGGCTTAATGTCAACCAAATTCAAGGTGGATATGTTATCATGAAGAAGGAAGGCAGAAGGCATCAACCTTGCAATACCACCCTTCTTCTCATCCAACTCAACAATGGCATTGAAATCACCCACAATAATCCGAGGGAAAAAGGGAGCAAGGCTCTGAAAGAAATTGATATGAGACCACAATAACTACTTACCAGGAAAATCAGTAGGCGCATAGATATTTGAAAGAAGAATAGTTTTCCCTGACTCCAGACTTGAAGCAACCACAAAGATGGAAGACTTGGAGGACAACCACCAAAGAGGACAAATCTTTAATGGGTTCCACAAGAAAACCACACCCCCAACATTACCATGAGCCCCAATACACTAGCATTCACCTCACCCCTAAAACTTTGGCAATAAACCAACCATACTTTCAAGAGATAACTTAGTCTCCTACAAAAAAAGAACATCAAGAGAATGAATTCTCACCAATTCTCAAATAACTTTTTGTCAAGGGCCACTAGTCAAGCCCCTCACATTCCAAGAGAGGATGATCATTTCAACGGGTTAGAAAAATGGGAATATAGGGTCTTAACAAATCCAAACTCCACCAAAGTCTCCCCCATCATCTTTATTTTTTCTAAATCCTTCTTTCTCCCAACTTTAGAAGATTTCTTAGCAACCCCTTTCTTTTGGTCTTTCTAAAGAAGTCCCAACGAAGGAGAGGCCTTGCTACCTTTTACCGAATCAAACCCCACTTTCACCAAAGGAGTAGAGATCTCTCCCTCCCCCATTTTGGCATCCACAAAAGTCTCAAACCCCCCATGAACCACCAAACAGACCCATTTCCATTTGCAAAGCACCAACCTCCTGTGAAGTCTAGTTGTGATATAGAATAATTCCTTCCTGAACCACTACCAAAACACCCTGATCCATAATCATCATACCTAGATTCACCTCCTACTAACTAAGATCATCTAGAACCTCAAATATATTAAAGGTATCACCTTCCTGATGCTCCTTTAGAGTCCTCTTTTGACCTTGGTTCCTATTACGAGCCTTAACAGACATAAAACCCTCTACACTAGCAGCCACACCAAGAATAGGGTCCTCTCCTTTGTCGACCTTAGGAGGGTTGTGGGGAGGCTGAGTAGCATGAGATAAAAGATTTAGACTTCAAGAATATTCTTTACAAATGGCCATATTCATGGCATAGATAGCAATGAAAGGGTAATGTCTCATAATCTAGTTGTTGCACCCAAGAATATGAACCCAGACGAATTTCCAAAGAATCTGGAAGAGGGTTATTTAAATCCATCTCAACACAAATGCGAGCAAATGTCATTACATTTCTATCTTTAGTTTATTGAGAAGGACCCACCGGTTTCCCTAGCAGCAAAGCAACCTTATATAAGATATCATTGCACCAACATTCAACTAGAAATCTAGGGAGATGCACCCACACTAGAACCTAATTTGGGAGCTCCTCTGAAGGATCAAAACCCACATGCCAAGGTTTAATAAATAATCCAACTTGATTTTGGAAATAAGGCCCACCTTCAAAAACTCTATTATGATATGTCATACAATTAAAAGTCACCATGAAGTAACTATTCACCAACAACATTATTTCCATATCACCCTCTAGAGACTAGGTTCGGTGAGCCCACGACTCCAAAAATTGAATTGAAATACTCATTCCCAATAATTTGTAGAGTAAAGCATGCTTCAAGTAATACTCAATATCCTCCGCAATCGAATATGGTTGAATTACCAACATCGACCTATCTTTGGTACATTCTAGGCAGCCATTTATCTTTGAGATACAGGAACCTCTAAATGGCTCAAATCCTCCAATGCCTGAATCATTTGAAAACAAATTATTCTCAAATACCCTCGATGAATGATTTGGAGAGGAAGCCCCAAATGCAACATGAAAATCCATCAGTGGTTTGACCTCGATGTCTCCCTCGAAGCCATAATGAAGAAGATGAAACACCCTTAAACCCCCAACACCAAAATCCCCGCTAAAACACCTAAACCCGCTCTTCGAGTAGAAAAACAAAGGAATACAAAAGAGAGTGGAAAATAAGAGGGAAAAATATACCCACAAAGAAAGAAAAAATGTCGACCTCAACCCTAGTCAATGCCCAGAACATCCACCCCTCATACTTCAAACACCCTGACCCCAGCATTCACTAACAGGAAGATGGAGAACAACCTACCACAAGCTCTCAATGGAATGCACAAAGGCTTGGCATCATGCAGGGCGCACTTGCACAAGGCACCAAGCAGCTCTAGTGACGCCATCTGTTCACATTGTTAAATCACTTTATTCCCCAAAGTCCTTTTACTCCCTCTTTTGATTAATTAAATAAATTTTATTTATTTAATTACATCACTAATGTCCTTGTCTTATATAATTAAATAAATTATATTTATTTAATTATTCATTAGCCTTTTCTATCATTAAATTAAATAAATTTAATTTAATTTAATTGTTTACTAAATTTTCATGTTCTTCCCACTTTTGAATTAAATTATTATTTAATGCAAAAGTCAATTTGTCACATGTCCTCTATAATTAATAATTCTTTTATTATTTAATTATTCATTTCCCTCTCAAATGAAATAATTTTATAATTATTTGAATTTCTCCTACAACCTCTTTTTCTATTCCAACCTCTTTATCTATGTCCATCTTATCTCTTGGCATCTCATTCAATTTACACCCTTGCTTGAATTATTTTATAATTCAATCCTAACCATTCATCCTTATCATTTTCCCTAATTCTACCCTAACCCTATTTCATACTACAACTTTCATTCTTGGGCATTGATTGACATATCTTATGGACATTTCATCTCAAATTTAGAAACCAGGGTCTCATATAAAGGATAGTTTTATCCAAAACCAAGGGCCCCTTTGTAACAACAATTCTTTGTCTTCAAGATGTTCATGATCACATACAAGAATCCTTCGACACAAGGGCCAATGTAAATCTTGCCATCAAAGAATTGGTTTCCAATTTATTTTAATCCATTTATTTAGCTCCACTAAATTGGACTATATTATGGAATCAAAAAATCAATGTATACTTTATATGAGCACCTTCACCCTCTAATGCTTCTTTGCCAAGATTGAATGATGGCAAGTGATGCACACCTTGTCCAAGAGAAAAAGCAACAAAACCATTATTGAAATGGCTCATACCTTCAAGAGACCCATATTCAAATGGTGAACCTACCATATTTTCTTTTTCTTTTAATTTCAAAAGAGCCAACACAAAAGGCAGATAGGACTAAACAGTTGGAAGGAGCAAAAATCCCTTCACAAACCCTAGCACCAAATGAAGATTATTGTACCATCCTAGATGTAAAAAAAGAAGAGAACTCCTTAGAGTGAGGCGGGGACTCTCTTTTGGATGGAGTAGATGTGTGCAATCAAGGAGGTGTCACCCTATAGGCAGAGGGTGCTAAAGGCCACAGCAACACAAGGGGTTGGAGAACCATCAGTAGCACAGCAAAGTGAAATAGTTGTAATTTCCACATTTTACTTACTTTTAATACTATTTTTTTAAGTTTTCATGATTATATTTGGCATGCTTGGTGGGATCCTAACTCAAGCTTGTCTTTTGTTTTCAAGATTGAATTTATGGCTTGTTTTTTGTAGTTTCTGAACAATTTCTAGGAGATGGATGTTTTAGGATTTTTAATACTTTATGTTATGGCTATTCAAAGTTTGATTCATGTTTATGATTGAGTTGAATCAAATTTAAAGGTTTAAAAGAATAAGTTTTAGAGTAGTTAAAGGAATTAAACTTTTTTTCTTGTAACCCCCTTTTAAAAATGTTGACTCATTTGATCAACTTACTCAACAAGATTTTCCTTTACTATAGCATTTATATCAGGTGTTTGTAATGGTTCTTGATATTTTTCAGTTGTGGCTTGCTTTAGTGGAAATATTAACATTTAAGGATCTTTCATAAGGACAACTCCATCAATATTCTTATATCTTTCAATGCCACTAAACAAAAATAAGAGTTCTAATTTTTATTTTAAAGAAATCCATAGATTTGTCCAATAATTCATTTTCTCTAACTATCACAATAGATTCTATTGATGTATTATTGAAATTTTTTTCATTTAATATATAATTTTATAATTCCACTTTAGTTTTTATTTTTGTTTGTGGAAGCCAGGACAAGTAATTTTGAAAGAGAAGAATAAAATCAAGAGCACTAACCACCTCAATTCTAAATGCCCCTTCTTTTAGCAGAACAAATCTTGGGAATTTTTCACTATCATGCTAACCAACTTGCAAGGAAGTGGTTTATCATAGTTCATAAGATCAATAGAAGGAACAAAAGTAAAATAGTGGATGAATAAATGATGCAACACCTCTTTTAGGAATGCATTTTTATGATAAGATTTGTGTGATGTCCTTTGAATTCCCACATCCCTTAAAATAGGTGGTTCATTAATTTTTTTACAATCATTACTTGTAAATGATTTTCATATAATAAATGGATATATTTTGTTGTTTTTCATCTAAAAATATTATCCATACTCATCATAGGTTCTTCCAGCATTTGGAATTTTGGGTTTTGTTGATTCATAGTAGCAAGTAAATAGCTTCTTATGTTATTTTTTGTGATAGATTCTTGGTTGTAATTACTCAAAAACATATGAAAAATTTAGAAAATTGGCATGCTTGTATCTTCAAAATTTCTCTAATGTTTTAATATATTGATTTTGTGGGTAAAATGGGTAACTAGATCTTTCTTCCAACCTTGCCATTGAATGTTTTAGAACTACCATTTTGTAGACAAAATTATGACAAAGGATATCTTTAATTGACCCCAAAAATTCATATGGTTGAAGTGCATATTATTTGAGGATATTTATTGCTTAAGATTGTGTAATATCAGTTTATTATTGTACAGCTATTAAAAATTAAAAAAATACTTTAAAATAAAATAACATTAAAAAAATGGCTAACATTTTCTTTTTTATTTTATGAACTCATTATGTTTTGCGTATTTCTTTTTCATTTTCTACAAGATGAAGTTTTAATACTTCCTTTTTTGAAAACTGTTAATTATCTTTGTGTAGGTTTGATATATGATGTATATTTCAAACCAACCAAAGGTAATTTTTATATGGGATGAAGTTTGAAGACTTTCTTTTTTTAAAAATACTAATGATATTCATGTTATAGGATTGATGGATACATAAATTTCAAACCAGAACCTCACATTTTATTTTGGATAACTTAAAATGAACCTTTCATACTTTATTTTGGTGCTCATTAATTAAACATGTTTTTTGTATTTTATATTGGTAGATTAGTTTTGTCGTTTAGTGACTAGATTCATGCATGCTCCCTTCTTGTGCCTTATAAGCGATCTTGAGGATAAAAAGTGATCCAATTCACTCTTGTTTACCTTTTTAAATTTTAGCAACATTGTATTAGGATTTTATCACCCAATAGGATGACTTTAACCCTCACATTATGGTGGTGTGTATAATTTTTGAAGAGAATCAAAGGGTTCTCCCATTAGGGTTTTGTATCTAGCTAAGCTTGCAAGAAATTTATACCTTGCAAAGTGGAGGAGTTTTTTTACTCTATAAAACTAATCCATTATGCATACCCCTTATTTCACATACTCAAACCTCACATACCTTCATGTATATTGAGGATACCCCTAGTTAATCTTCTACATTCAATTTATTTATCCATTCAATTATATTTTCTTATAGTACACTAATAAGAAATTAGCCTAGGTAAGAAGTTACTCATATTGTACCCATAGGAATTGATGGTAGCAAGACATTAGCAAGCATTTATGGTCATACCACATGCTAGTTTTGGGCATGGATTTTTTCCCCAAAACTTAAGGACCTAAATAAGGTTTGAGGCTACCCACATCCTCAAAGGTGGCATATTTGCGAGCTTACAAGGTTGATACACCTACTTGTACAATTTAGGCTTGTTTGTGTGTATTGTGTGTCTTTTAGTTTTTAGATCAACCCTTCTTTCTTCAAGACAAAAGGGAGAAAAATATCCATTTTGAACCTTATATTTTTTCTTTGTATGAGACAATTTAGTTTACAATCAAAAATTTGATCCAAAGTCAAAAAAAGTAGTCATAAAACTTGGTCCAAAAAATTAATAACCTTGAGTAAAAATTAGCATAACTAAACTAAACCATAACCCAACCTAAGATTAGATCACTTAACCCATAAGTCTAAAGAAAAATAAAACTCTAATCCAAACCAACCCAAGTTCAATATAGATCTAGTCTAGCTCAACCATAGTCCAAAACATCATCTAGCTTACATAATCCTACTATGTTAATCTTACAAATAGGTAACATATGACCCATTATAATAGAAAAACATCTCATATACACTCAATTCTATAATACTTCATAGCTTGCTAATAGTTTTGAGTCCAAAATTTTGCCTTGGTAATTCATGGCACATCAATTATTTTTAACATTCAAACGAGAGTAATTTTTTGTATGACCCACAAAATGAATACTTAAAATCACTCTTGTGTACCAATTCAACACCATGATAATGATAATGATGTTATCCATATGGTGAATATGGAGATGTTATAGCTAATTTTTTAAATAAAAATCCCATCCAAAATTATATTGGGAGCACATGCGTTAGGAATTAATACTAGAAATAACTCAATTACCAAGTGAGTTTAACCTTAAAAATAAAAATAAAACACAAGATCCCCCTCACGCAAACAATGGTGAAGCCCGTGAAATTTGTGAAAATGACACTATCCAAGAATACTATAATTAAAGAAGAAAAACAAGGGGATAGACTTTGGTGAAATTTCTCATCATAATTCTCATGAAAAAAAACAAAGTATATCAATAATCTTTTTTATAGCCTCCTTGGCCTCCCCAAACAATGTGAATCATCCAAACCTTTGGTCAATCAAGAATTGAGGGGTATCAAGGCTACCCTTAAAAATATTCAACTAGGTGCACCTTCTACTAAATGATATAAGTTCAAGGAACTACATCCCTATCCATTCAAAAGTTCAATTACACAAATAACTTTCTCATCACACTTTAAAATGCCAAAAATTGACAAATACAAAGGAAAGGGTGACCTAAAGAGTCATATCCATGAATTATACATCACTTGTCATGAGGTTTCCTACAAGGATGACTATCTACATACTACCTCTTCCCCTATAGCCTAAGGAGACAAGATTTGGATTACTTTACTAATTTACCCAAAGGTACAACAAACACATTCCTCAAGCTCGTTGAACATTTTGTAAAACTTTTCATACAATGTCGAGCATAAAATGGAAATGCTTGATCTTTGTAATGCAAAAAAATAATATGGTAAGAGCTTTTCTACTTTACTTCAATGAAAAAAAATCCTAGCTGGTAGGTTCCAATGTCTAATACCTAAGAAGCGACATGTGCATATTTTTGTTATGAATCTTAAATCCAAAATGGAATTATATCTATACGTCCCTTATGTGTCCACCTTTGACAAGATCATCGAAAGGGTGTTTGAATTGAGAAGGAATTAGATGCCAAGGATTATAACAATCACAATAATCAAAGTGAGAATCCTAAAAAAAATCAAAATTAAATTCATAGTCAATGACTACATCATCAACACCAAACATGTACAAACAATTCAAAACCCAAATAAAAGGGAGAGTATGAGATTTTAATACATTAATACACACTTATATTAACCTTTGGAAAATGTATTTAAGAAACTCTTATGAGCCAACATGATCAACTTCCCACTTCCTGTGAGATCCCATCTATGTCGACTCTTGTTTGATGCTCTGGTTTTATGATTTGACTAATTAAGGGTTTTGAGGATGATAGTTTATTTCTAAAAGTATTATGAGTGATAGCTTGGTTTACATAGGAATTATTTTTATGTTCTTAAGATTATATGGAATATCTTGGATATGGATTAGGTGATGGAACCTAGCTAATTGTTATCCATTATAGTTGTCTTATATTTATCCAATGATTAATCTTATGTGAATACAAAAGCAATTTTATATTCTTAGATGCTATTTTATTTCCATATAGCTATTTATTTTATGATGATCAATAGGTACGGGTTAATGCTTGATTTTTATTAGTTGGATGAATAATCGTAGTTTTTATTTAATTGTTGTGAATAATAAAGAACTAGGAGTTATGCATGTTAGCTAATTATGATTTGTTTATAAATTAATTGATATGGTGTCCTCTAGTGATATATTTTGATTAATGCATATAGTAATTATGGATGATGCACACTTTATCTCCATAGGTGGTAATGATATAGTTATGGATGTTATATTTTATGAAGTTAATGTCATACCCTTTACGATCATTGTGATTAATGCATTTGTGAAATCATGAACCTTATATGATATCTACTTGAAATTGATTTATGATGACAAGAAATTATGATGGATGTTTTATATTATTCATGTAATCATTTTTATATGGATATTTAATTAATGTATTTTGAAATGATGAATCATATATATGTTATATTAATTGATTTATGATGATATGCAAATGTAATGTGTTTCTTTTGATGTATATATACAATACTGACACCTTTCATGGAGCATGCATGGATCTCTAATGCTGATGGAATTAGTGGGGAATCACTTAGCCACTTTGTGTTGTTTGCATGGAAAGGGACCTTGGCATAGGATCCTATGAGTTACTAATTAATATTATGTTGGGTTATGTGATTTTCAAGTGTCATGTGTTATATGAATTATGCTTTGTGCAAGTTTTGAATTTCAAATTTTTAAAAGTGAATTTAAATGTGTTTTTAAGGAGTCTAGGGTGTGTTTCATGTGTTTAGAATTGGCCTGGGACCTAAAGGTATAGGTGGGAAGGTTATTTTGTTATTTGTGTTCTTATAAAAAGTGTTTTAACCCTCCTTTTTCCCTCACTCCTAAAAGTGGCGAAAAAGAGAAAGTGGTTAAGTGGTTATGTTGGTTA
>VDFB02090124.1:0-15825 GCA_007258455.2 Sequoia sempervirens | reverse complement strand
AACAAAACTTACAAAGAAAGACAAGGAAAGCAGAAAAATGTCAAAATTCATTAATCCGCATTAGCACCACATGCTAATCACTTGAGTTTAAGGAGAGAATAGTATTTTACCATGTTATATTAAAAGCCTAATCTATACTATATTCAGTCTATGTATTATTCTTCTCCTTCCCATTATTTTCCTTATTCACTCTGTGTATTTCTCCAACCAAATGTTGTATTCATCCTCAGTGGGCCATTTAACATTCAATAAATGTTTAAGGAGAGAATAATATTTTACCATGTTATATCAAAAGCCTAATCTATACTGTATTTAGGCTATGTATTATTCTTCTCATGTCCATTATTCTCCTTATTTACTCTGTGTATTTCTCCAACCAATGTTGTATTCATCCTCAATGGGCCATTTAACATTCAATAAATCCCAAGAAATGGAGAACAGGAGTGCAGGAGTGTGCGCAGGCAGGAGCATTTTGAAATATGATGCCAGAGGAGGAGAGAGCTTGGAGATACCTACGCATTCAGAGATGGGATCGCGGCTCAGACTCCCACTGGCTGGTCCCCGCTTGGTCGAGAAAAAAATTTGCAGCATCCTCGCTTGGGATCCGCTGGTGGTGGTTGGGTTCTTCACCCATGAGGGCCTGCTGTTCCCCTGGGGACTAGACCTTGTGGTTGTGTTTTATGACGCGCTCATTGATATTTTCTTTGCATTCTGGCTCTCCTTCCGCTATGTGCTTGTGGTTCTGGTGCGATTTCTACCTATATCTTCGTAGTGGCCATCTATATGGTGGTTCATAGGTGTGTCTTCGAAGAATTGTGGTTTTAAGATAGGGCCAATCTTTGTTCTACTCGGATGTAGCAAGAGGTTTGTGGACTTTTCATGTTGGTTTGGTTTCCTTTCTTTCTTGGTCATCCTCACCCCTCACTGGTAGGTTCGGCTCTATTTCTATGGGCTCTCTTTTAGTTTGTTCAGCACCTTATTTTCCCCTTTGTGGTTTGGTGGTGCTTTCCATTGGTATTTTGTGAGGAGTTTTGGCCCCTCTCTGGCTTTGGCTGGCGTGTCAGGGTTGCTTGGTGTGCTCTCTTACTGGGTCTTCTCTTTACTACTTTGTTGTGCGGGAATCCCTGTTCCTCCTAGGGTTTGCTTGTTCCTGAGTATTCTGAGATTGAGTTTCAGCTTTTGATGGTGGTGAGGCCTATGCATTCTAAATTTGAATTTTTGTCTTATCAATGCCTAAAATATGGTTGTCTTACTTTTTTTCTTCTCTCCCCACACCCTGAATTGTCTTCTAATCAACTGGGAGAGGTTCTTGGATCCATGGTGCTGCTCTATGTGTTTCCTATTGTGTATCTTTGGGTCACTCTTGCCTTTCCTATGGAGGGGTCCTATCTTCTATTGAGAGGGAGATGGATGTGGCTGGTTGTGGCCTCTCTCCTATAGAGGTGGAGCGGGATGCTTTTGAGTACGCCTAGAAGAACTGTTGGGGGGCTGATTATGCCCTATTTTGTGGCTGGAAGGGAGCTGAGGCTGGCCTAAATGCTATTTTCTTTTCTTCATCTTCTATTGAGGTGGAGATCTTGAAAAGAGAGTTGATGTTTATGGAGTTCTATCTCAAGGATAAGGGGTGCTGTAGTCACCATGATATGGTTGAGCTTGGGTTTCTCTCCTATAGAGGTGGAGAGAACAGATGGTCTTTGAAGGCTACTTTTGTTGCCTTACGCACTTATGGTTACCCTTCCTATGGAGGCAGGAAGTGTGGTTTAAAGGGCCCTAAAACTTTTGTTGTTGGAGCTTTGTTCCAGATCTGTAGTGGGTTGTTGGTCTCGTCAAAACCAATGAGTGTTAGACTCTTATAGTTTCTTAGTTCTTGTTTGGGCTTCCTGCTGGCTTTTGGCTGGGTGTTGGCTTGTTGTTTCCCTATGTTGTTGTTGGTTGTTTTTGTTCCTATCTTTCGGACAGTTTGTTCTTCTTGGTGTGAGTTTTGGGTCCCCTTAAAACTTGAAGGTTTTGGGTCCTTTGAAAACCTATTGTAAATGGTCTCAGGTCCATTCAAAACTTCTTTTTTCCTTTATCAAAAACATTCAATAAATCCCACACCTTAGTAATATACTGGGAGTACCTTGCATCAATCAAAATCCTTTCTTCCTTAACAAATATATCCATTTTTTATTCAATTCCCCCCATTGTATCAATGTTTAAATTGAGCAAGATGTAATTGGTGACAAACAAAGTCATCATAGCCACTCCAATAAATACTCCCAAATCTATCTTCCAGGTTTCAAACAAGTGCAGTTCAACTTTAGAATTCAATATTTGAGGCATACTGATGAGCCCAAAATATGCTCATAGTTTGGATATCATGGTGTATTTTTAATACCTTTACTTTTGTTGTTCACGGTTGTTTAACTCTTTGAAACCTTTTATTGGGGGATATCCTATAGCAATACACTTTCATGTTCCTGCAGCCTATCATGTTGACATATCTATATTTATTACCCTGTTTGACTTCCCAAATGACTGGTATAACACATGTAATTTTTAAATGATGAAATAGATTTAAATATGTGATTAATGAATGGATATTATCTATGTGCCATGCGCCTTTTCTTTTGCATCTGTTACCTTGTGTTTCACAGGTTGTTGGAGAAAGTATGATTGAGTCAAGTGCAGCCAATCTCGGCCTTACAGTAAAGTCCATTTCCTACACGACTTTGAGGAAGATCTGGTGAAGACTCTTTGACTGAAACTATTGGGAAGGATTTTTAATGTCAATTATTATGGAAAGAGTGGAGTGCTAGATTCTCCCTGGATAGGGTTGAATGGATAAACTCATTTATGAAGTATGTTCCTTGATTTTGAGATACATTTTATATCCACATCTTTCTCTGTTAGGGTTAGTTAGTTAGTTGTTTTCCTGATTTAAATAAGTGTTCCTCCTACCTGTGTGAACAAGTAAGAGAGAAAGAGATAGATAGAGAAGTAGATTATGTAAGAGTTAGAGTTATAATATGAATCAAAGTTTTTGTTAGTTTTCTAAAGCAGAACAATCAATGTAAATGATTTCATGTTATGAATAAAAGTTGATGGAGTTCTGAGAACAATCTTCTGTGCAAATTAGTTGACGTTTGCTAAGGGGGCCCACTTAGTAAGTATCTGTAGGAGAGTAGTTGTTTATCCTTTGCTAATTCAAGTTAGATTTCATCTTTGAAGTTTCTTTGCAAACTCAGTCTTATATTGTTCCTGCAGCATTAGGAATCCGATCCTCGTTTGCACCCTCGCAATTAAGGCCGCTTTATAGTTTGTCTCTCGGCCAGAAGCTATTATGATTTCTGCTTTGGTTAAATTATGGTTGAGTTAAGATAACTTTGTATTACTTTCCTGTAGCATAGGTAGAATTCTTTTCAAGTATTTATTTTTGATAGGTTGTGATTGAAACTGGTTCTTAGTGCACATACAGTGCCACTCCATTTCAACTATATGTTCCTTGGTTTGACAAGTAAATGAAAGACCATGAAAAGATATTAGCCACCGTTGGAATGTCTAATTCCTGTGATAGGGTTTTCCTTGGCTGCGGATTTTCATCCCAGGGCGTGGACTACTTTTGGGCAGTAGCCACAAGGACAATGGACTCCTCCACCTCCGTGTGTGGACCGGGTGAGAACCCTCAATGGAGAGGTTCTCAAACAATGGCAAAACCAACCCCTCTGGATTCCTACGGGCCTCAGCTAGAATCCACAACCTCTGGCCCTTATGCCCCCTCCTGTAGCACTTGCAAATACATGCCCTCCAAAACAAATGCCTATGCCTGCTCAACCATTGCCAAATCCTAATAATAAGTAGTAGCAACAACAACAATCTATGTATTCTGCAGAAGCCAACAAGTATCCAGCTTTATGCCCCTAATATCAATGATATCCATCTCTGTGCCCGGAACTACTCTCTCCTACTCCACAAATCCACCAATTACAAAGTATTCCAGAGACTCCTACCACTAAACAACCCACTGATCATGCAGAAGATATACTTGTATCAGCTATTGCCTGTAGCCTCAGGCTACACCACCTTTTCCTCAGACATTGCAAATTACTACACCCAAGACCATTGAAGAGCCTACCTTTGATATTTTGGAGCAGTTAAAGAATGTACAAGTTCAAATTCCTCTTTTTCAAGCTATTAAAGATGTTCCAATCTATGGAAAAGCCATTAAAGAGGCATGTTTAAAGAAATAAGGAAGAAAGAAAAAGGATCCCCAAACTATCCATATTCTAGGACAGTTGGCAGATATTATGTTGGGGAAGGTTGTCATTCAAAAATATACTGATCTTGGAAGTCCTGTAGTAAAAATAAATATCAATGGTCAAGTAGTAAGAAATATTTTGGTTGACCTTGGTGCAGCCATTAATGTAATGACCAAGCACACTATGGAGTGTTTGAATATCCCAAACATTCAGTCTACACCGATTATCCTACAGCTTGCTGATAGTTCCATGGTTACACCTGATGGAGTGATAGAAGATGTCATTGTCACCCTTGAATCTTGGGAATATCCTGTTGATTTCACCATATTGTCCACTAAGGCAGCCTTAGGAGGATATCTTGTTATCCTAGGTAGACCCTGGTTAGCTACAGCTGATGCCCTTACAGGATGCCGTTTAGGATACATGACAATTTTTGATGGCCAGTCAAGAAAGAAATTGGCTTTATACCCACCTGCACAACCTCTACCAGATTTGTCTCAACCAATTTGGATAGATCTAGGAGAGGAAACTAAAGAAGTCAATTCATTAGCTTAGTTAATGATGCTACAAACTAATCCATTTTCCCAACTTCAGAGTGAAGATAACCTGCTTCTACACATTTTGCAGTTTAGTTCTGGTTTGAATAGCCCATTTGTTTTGGACAACCGCTCTCAGCAATGTTTTCTGCAGCAACTGGATCCTGAGAGCCATCATGATTTGTTATTATGTGATATTCAGGCACCACCTTTATCATCAACCTCAATAAATGATCTCACCAAATAGATAGAAGTATCTCCAGGCCACTGTCTGCATATTAATAATAAGTTGCCTTCGTCTCAACAAGCTTCCCTAGCCATAATGCTACAAACCCACCATAAATCTTTTGCATGGGACTATGGGGATATGAAGGGTTTACACCCAAAACTCTGTACACATCACATATATATTAACAATGACTTCAGACCTATTAGGCAGCCTTAAAGAAGAATTAATCTAGCTTTGAGAGAAATTGTTAAAGAAGAATTGCAGAAAATGGTAACAGCTGGCTTTATCTACCCAATCTCCGATAGTCAGTGGGTTTCCCCATTGGTCATTGTTCCTAAGAAAGGAGGAAAATGGAGGGTATGTATAGATTATAGAGAGATCAACTTGGCAACAAAGAAAGATTACTTTCCTCTTCCATTCATTGATCAAGTTCTAGATATTTAGTTGGGAAAAAGTGCTTCTCATTCTTAGATGGCTTTAGTGGGTACAATCAAATCAAGATTTCTCCTGAGAATAAAGAAAAGACTACTTTTACATGCCCTTGGGGAAAGTTTGCCTATTTATTTTTTCCTTTTGGTCTATGTAATGCTCCTACAACTTTCCAGAGGGCAGTCATAAGTATCTTCTTAGACATCTCATATGATTGCATAGAAATAAACATGGATGACTTTACTGTTTATGGTACGACATTTTAGGAAGCTCAAGCCAACTTGGAGAAAGTACTACAGAGATGTGAAGATCACAACCTATCACTGAATAGTCAAAAGTGCTTCATGATGATGCAGGAGGGAATAGTCCTTAGTCACTATATTTCTGTTGCAAGAATTTAGGTCGATCCTACTAAGATTGAGGTAATCTCTAAGCTACCCTCTCCTATTAAGTAGAAATAAGTAAGGATATTTCTAGGCTATGTTGGATACTACAGAAGATTCATCAAGGACTTCAGCCAAATAGTAGGCCCCTTATATAGTCAGCTAAAGAAAGATGCAGATTTTTCTTGGACAGGGGAATGTGAAAAAGTATTTCTTGACTTGAAAGTCACCCTTACACAAGCACCTGTTCTGAAAGGACCTAATTGGTCACTTCCATTTCATATTCATACTGATGCATCAGATTATGCAATTGGAGCAGTGTTAGGGTAGAAGGATGGTTCGACAGAACATGCACTTTACTACATAAGCAAAAATTTGCAAGGGGCTGAATTAAACTACACTGTTACAGAAAAAGAAATGTTGGCAATCATCTATGCCCTCAATAAATTTAGGCATTACATCACCAGTTATCAGATATTTGTCCATACTAATCATGCAGCAATCTGGTATCTCATGAACAAAGCCTCAATATCTAGGAGACTAGCAAGATGGTTATTGCTAATGTAGGAATTCGACATTACAATTGTGGAAAAGCCAGGTAAAGCCAACATGGTTGCTGATTTCCTTTCTAGAATTGAAAGGCAAGATGATTCTGCACTTATTGAAGACTCTTTTCCTAATGAGCACCTGTTTGCAATCAAGGTTATTCACCCATGGTATGCTAATATAGCAAATTATTTGGCAATAGGAAGAACTCCTCCTCAATTCTCTCCTAAGGAAAAGAGATTATTGGTAGAGAAAAGATTTAACTTTTCTTGGATTGCAGATTGCATGTTTTATACAGGGCTAGATCAAGTTATAAGGATATGCGTACAAGAGGAGGACACTCATGATACACTACATGCAAGCCATGATGAGCCATGTGGTGGACATTTTGCTACCAAAAGGACAACAATGAAAATTTTAAATGCTAGTTACTATTGGCCAACTTTACATAGAGATGCAGCCAAATATACCAGAAGATTCGACAAATGCCAAAGGATGGGAAGACCAACTCACTCTGATGAGAGGCCTCTATTTCCACAAGTTGTAGTTACACCCTTCGACAAATGGGGACTGGATTTTGTAGGACCAATTGATCCACCTTCCAATGGTAAGTCCTACATCCTTGTATGCATAGATTATGTCATAAAATGGGTAGAGGCTAAACCTATGAAACATGCTAGGGATAATAAAGTGGCTGAATTCCTCTATGAGGAAATATTTACCAGGTTTGGTGTCCCTAGGGAAATAGTGACAGATCAAGGAGCACAATTTACTTCTACACTTATCACAACTTTAGTCAATGAATACAATATACGACACAGGAAATCAACTCCTTATCACCCCTAGGCCAATGGCCAGGTTGAGGTCACCAATAGGGACATCGAGGCCATTTTGACTAAAACTATGGATTTGCATAGGAAGGACTAGGCCACAAGGTTACCAGAAGCTATATGGGCCTACTGTACTACCTGGAAGACTACTACAGGATATACACCTTTTGAAATGGTGTATGGTAAAATAGCTGTGATGCCAATAAAATTTGAACATAAGACTCTAAGAACAACATTAGAGATGGACATGGATTTAATAGACACACAAAAGGAAAGAATCATGTAGCTCAATGTTTTGGATGAGCTCTGAAAGAATGCCCTGTAGCACACTGAGAAATACAAAATCAGAGAATAAGGTGGCATGATATATACATTAAGGAAAAGAAATTCAAAGTAGGAGATTGGGCTCTGATTTTTGACTCGCAATATAAGGACAGTCCAGGAAAATTACAAACCAAATGGTTGGGCCCGTATGAAATTGAGAATGTATTTGCTAATGGTTCAGTTCAACTTGTTACAATTGATCCTATTAGATTCATGTTGTTAGTTAATGGACACTGCCTCTGGTTGTACCATAAACTAGTCTCCAAAGAAGAATTCATGCAGCAGTTTGTTTAGGATCCTACCACTAATCCTCCTACAGCCAAAGGCTTTAGCCTTTCTCCTGTAGCTTCGCCATAATTTTGAAATGCATGCTCATAATAAAGGTTTCCTTTTTAAGGAAACCCCTTTTTCTTCAATTCCACTTGTTGCCGCATTTCGCTTCTTTATCTTCCATCCCATCCATCCATTCCATTCATTCATCTCATCCACCCATGTCACCTATCCACCTCATTCATCCGTACCATCCTTAATTATGATCTCATTCCCAACTATCATCTCATGTCGAAGCTGTCATCTTTCTTAGCACGTACAAGAATTTAATGAAAGGTACACAATATCTTTTGTTATTGCATCATTGATTTATTTCATTTTATTTATTTACTACTATGTTAGTATCAGTCATTATTACCCAATCTCCGCCTATTCTTTACTACATGTGAGGACACATGTCATACTTTAAGTAGGGGGCGGGATAATCCACTTTTCAAACCTGTCATTTCGCCGCTGTCACAACTGCTCAGATAATATTTCTTTATTATTTTTTTTGGTACTTTCCAAATATGATTGCATGTCTTTTTCATTGCATTTTTTTCATTGTAAATCAATTAAAATTGATTGTTCAAGAAGTTCATTTTTGGAAAAGAAGGAAAAAGTGACGGTAGGACAGAAAAGAACCAAAACAGAAAGGGAAATTTTTGGATTTTTAGAAAAGAGTTGAGTTCAGCTAAGGCAAAACTGTGAACATGAGTGGTTAGCTGGTAAGAAATGAGCCTGTAGCTCATGAGTTATTAATGCAAAATCCTCAAACAACCCAAGCATTCAGCCTCTATGGTTGGCTGAATTACTTTTTGAGTTTAAATGCTTTCAATGAGGAGGTTGCAGGAAATTTTTTGAGAACCCTTTCTGATAGGGAGGCTGCAGTCTGGGGTCTAACAGTTGTTGTAACTGAAGAAAGAATTGCAGAGGTAACCGGGCTTCCAACCGTTGGAGAAATTTTTTCTTCGAATGCTATCTCTACAAGGGTAGAATTTACAATACCCACTGATGGGCCTTTGGAAGTCTCCAAGCAAGGATGCAAGCGAGTGTCGTTGCCTCCTCCATATCCAGAATACGTTGCTTTCATAATTAGGTATTTAACATGTGAAGGTTGTTTCTCTTACCTGCATTCTTACCATTTCAAATTGCTAAGTTATATGAGGCATGGATTAGCTGTAAATGTTTTGAACTTTTTGTTAAAATTTCTAGAACAATGTGCCCATGGAACCCAACAAGGGAAGGATAATTCTATTGCTCACCATGGCCTTATTAAACTATTGATTGAATGCTCTTTAAGAGATGTATCACCTCTTTCCTGGCAAGAATTTGTTTCCCAAAAGAGCTTGCAAATTATAGAACCCCCTAGGGCACTTACCCCATGGCCTCAGAAAAAGAAAGCGAAAATAGCATCCACTAGTAGGAGAACAGGGCAAGGGTCATCTGCTCCTGTAGCACCTAGTCCTGCAGCTCTCGCACTAGAGTCCTCTGCCTGGGTGCAAACTAGGGCTACCAGTAGAAGAGAGAGAGGAAAAACACAGGCTGGAGAGTCATCTGGGGCAGAACAAACCCCAAAATCTGACCCTCATTCTCAGAAAAGGCAACGTTCTTCTCCTGCAACATCTTCCCCTGTAGCAATGTCTCCTACAGCAACACCTATTGCTGTCACCAGTTCAACATCATCCTCTGATAAGGAAAAACCCTCCGGGAAATTTTGAAAGAGGAAGGCTACGAGAGCACATCCGACAGCTGCAACTTTGCCAAGAAGAGTTTCCACAAGGAAACAATGTAAAGTATCCCTTGCTTCACCTCAACCTGAGGTTATTATAATTTCAAAAGAATCTGTAGAGTCTGAATATGATGTTTCTTAGAATGTGTCTGAGAGTGCTAAACATAGTTCATTTGTTATTCCTGAAGAAGAACAAATTGAGACAAGGGAAGTTGAGCATAATGAAAGGGGGGTACCAAGTCTCAATGACTTGGCTACTGTGGCTATGCAGATTTTGGAGGAAGCATAGTTTTCTCCACTATAGCAACAGGAATTCATCTTGCAGCAAGAGGAGGAACAAACAGAACAATTGGAAGTGGCCAATGAAGCCTCATTTCCCCCTGCAACTTGTCAAGCCATTGTTGTCTATAAAAAGACATTTTTGATTGAATTTATGGAATATATCAAAGCTACATGGAGACCGGTTACATTGCAAACCCTGAGTTTCTGCCACCTAGCCCAGACTAAAATGCAACAAAGTCTTTGGGTGGAAGAAAAGAAGAAACTGAAAAAAGGAAATTGAAGGGCAGAAACAGGAAATTCAAGAGTTAAAAGAGAAAATGGATGAAATGTTGAAGGTAACTGGTTAGATTATGGAATGTAGAACACCACCCAAAGTTTATGCTCTGTGCCTCAAAGAACAATTCTTGTGGTTCCAACTAATGAGAATTTCTAGAAATCAAGATCCTATTCTTCACACTGCTAAAGAATTCTATGATGCATACCAGGGAGCTCCTAATTAGCTAAGAAATTCTTTGTGTGAATTCTATTTACATGTATTTTTAATTCCATTTGAAATAGAGTGGAATCCCCTTCTATATATTGGCGACATCCATTTGAGATCACTTATGTCTTGGGCAGCAAATGAAGCAAACTATGGTAGGCAATGGGAAGCGTATGAAGAAGCCAAAAGAAATGAGCCTATTCCATTGTGCCCTGAGAGTTCAAAACCCCATACAATGTTGAAAACCTGGCTTACTATGGCTTATGGCTTTAAGAATGATACAACCAGGATGAAAATATTTGATCTCAGGAAATAGGTATATGATGAGTTTCAAGAACAGCCATACTCATTTTGGAGACTGTCATACTCCAGAATTGAAAAGAGGTGGGAGAGATTAATTGTTGGGTTAAGAAGGTCTGAGCCTCACAGTCCCCTAAATTTTATGGCAGCTCTTAAATGATCAAGCAGATACATACAGTTGGGCCTTCAAAAGAGGTTTGAATTGTGGTTGCCATTGACATTTAGGCCTCTTGTGCTATTGTGGCCTCTTTATCCCTATCAAGCTACAAACATTAATGAAGATACAAAAGCTCGTAGGTATGAAAGGTGGCAGACTTTCAGAGGTTTTTATTACAGATTTGGAACTCCATTTCAGGGTCATGCTTCAACCACCGATTTCAGAGAGACCACCAAAAAATTTAATGCTGGAGGACCAGCATTGGGATAAGTAGGGGGAAAATGATGAGCCCAAAATATGCTCATAGTTTGGATATCATGGTGTATTTTTAATACCTTTACTTTTGTTATTCATGGTTGTTTAATTCTTCTGAAACTTTTTATTAGGGGATATCCTGTAGCAATACACTTTCATGTTCTTGCAGCCTATCATGTTGACATATCTATATTTATTACCTTGTTTGACTTCCCAAATGACTGGTATAATGCATGTAGTTTTTGAATGATGAAATAGATTTAAATATGTGATTAATGAATAGATATTGTGTATGTGCCATGCACCTTTTCTTTTGCATATGTTACCTTGTGTTTTGAAGGTTGTTGGAGAAAGTATGATAGAGACAAGCGTAGCTGATCTTGGCCTTGCAGTAAAGTCCATTTCCTGCATGACTTCGAGGAAGCTCTAGCGAAGAATCTTTGACTAAAACTATTGGGAAGGATTTTTAATGTCAGTTATTATGGAAAGAGTGGAGTGCTAGATTCTCTCTGGAACGGGTTCAACGAATAAACTCATTTATGAAGTATGTTCCTTGATTTCGGGATACATTTTATATCCATGTCTTTCTCTGTTAGGGTTATTTAGTTAGTTGTTTTCTTGATTTAAATAAGTGTTCCTCCTATGTGGGTGAACAAGTAAGAGAGAAAGAGATAGATAGAGAAGCAGATTATGTAAGAGTTAGAGTTATAATATGAATCAGAGTTTTTGTTAGTTTTCTAAAGCAGAACAATTAATGTAAATGATTTCATGTTATTGTAGACATGCAAAATTAACATTATGCATTCAATCAGGTTCAATCAAATTACATGTCGCATTAGGACCATTCATCAATTAATCAAGTGCACTTTCATCTGTTCATTAGGTAATTTCATCTCCTATTATCATTTATTTAAAATCAAATAAACATTATCATCAACCTTTTAATAAATAAAAAATCCATTTAAATCAAACCCAAATCATATTCCACCATTTTCTGATTTAAATAAATCAAATATCAAAGTCTTAAAAGTCAACTCACCTAATCAGCATTAAATTAGCATAATCATCATTTATTTAATCTAACCCTGATTAAATGATAATATCACCCACTTACATTCTCTAGATATCTCCACTTGCACAAATAAATCAATTTTATTGATTTATTAAACCCTCATTTTCCCTCAACATGACAAGTCAAACATTGCATTTATTGTTGTTTTTCTTGTCCCCCTCTCAAAATTTATTGCAAATTCAAATTCAAATTCTCCCTCTCATGGGCACTCTTCCCAAATCTTGCACAACCATTGACCTATCATCATTTGACAAGTGTCATCTTCTCATTAGAGGATCTTTAGTCCCACATTCACCATCTTGGCCAATCTATCATCAAGAAAATCTATAAAATAGGGCCTTCATTCTCATTCATGGATCCACAATTTTATGCAAGTTTACTCTCTTGGTTTGAGAAATAATCTTGTTTTTCATCTCCATTGCAATACATCATCATTTAGCTATTGATCAAGGGTTGGGAAAGGGTCACTAGCACATGTGACACCAATCCAACATGGAATAGGTGATTATCATGCTTTTGAAATGTCTTTTTGATGTTGTTTTATTACTTGTGGCATTTCTTTAGCATAGGTATTTTATTTCATAGAGGTATTTGCATTTATTGTTGTTTTTCTTGTCCCCCTCTCAAAATTTATTGCAAATTCAAATTCAAATTCTCCTTCTCATGGGCACTCTTCCCAAATCTTGCACAACAATTGACCTATCATCATTTGACAAGTGTCATCTTCTCATTAGAGGATCTTTAGTCCCACATTCACCATCTTGGCCAATCTATCATCAGGAAAATCTATAAAATAGGGCCTTCATTCTCATTCATGGATCCATAATTTTATGCAAGGTTACTCTCTTGGTTTGAGAAATAATATTTTTCTTCATCTCAATTGCACTTCATCATTTAGCTATTGATCAAGGGTTGGGAAAGGGTCACTAGCAGATGTGACACCAATCCAACATGGAATAGGTGATTATCTTGCTTTTGAAATGTCTTCTTGATGTTGTTTTTGTTACTTGTGGCATTTCTCTAGCATAGATATTTTATTTCATGGAGGTATTTGCAGATTTGTGTGTTTAGACTAACGTTTCTAATAAGTATTTGAAGTTGGTCTTACATGCAGATTTAGGGTACTTCATTGTGGCGCTAGGAGGGCAACTATGAACAGAAATTTTTCATACCTATGTAGAGATTCATCTTTTTTTGGCAATATTTTGCTTATCTACACGTTGCACAATTCCCTATAGCTAAAATGTTGTTTGCTTAAAACAGTTGTGGGACATAATCTCTGTTTCTTCTTTTTTATTTTCCTAAGGATATTCATTTGAAAAATATTTATGTCTATTCGAAATAAGTTATAGGTTTCATTGTTGATAAAGGAAGCTAGCTAATCAACAGTAAAATAAAAATTATAGGCTGTTGACTTCTCATCAAGCTGCGCCTTCATTGAACAATTTTACGCTTTTTGCATAGAGGGTATACAAAAATGTTATAAGCATAGATCATTAATACATTCACATGTTTGCATTTACAATTGAGATATACTAACTTGATGAGACAAGGCAATGACTCTTTGACATTCTACCTCCCATGTGATCTTTCACCCACGCAGGGTTGCTGCTTGCTGGTAGGTTTTAAATGTGTAGCAAAGTATGTAGGAAGTTTGAGTTGATGAATGGATGGGAAATCATGTGCATCATATCTTACCTATAGTCGCTATGAAAATGCCTTGTTAGAGCATAACCTTTTTTAAAGAATATTTCTAACATGTTAAGCTAGACATTTATTTCCTTTTTTCATACTTACAGAGGTTGCAGGAAAAGATGGAATGACATGTGAGGTAACATTAAAATCTGGTGGCCTCTCTCATGTTTTGGCTCTTTCACGAAGCAAATAGATCGTCACTTTTGTATCTCTCACTTAAATCTTTCTTGTCGCTTGTCATGCACGTTGAAGTTTATGTTGTATTCTTTATCCTAAATTCTGCCTGCCAAGCACATACCCACGGCCTGCATACCTGGGCCCTTGTACCTACATTTTTCCATGCACATTCTATATCCACAATTTTCCCATAAATTCCACACACATTCTGGTATTTATATTCTTCCTGCCACACACATTCTAGTATTTACTTTTTGTCTGCCATGCACACACCTGTGGCCTACATACCTGCGTCCTTCTACCTATATTCTGTCACTCACTTCTTATATCTACTCTGTGATCTCTCACCAGTGAGCTCAAACTAGTCTCTCTACTATTGAATCTAACTTCATGACATTCAAATGGGGAAGTCACTAAAATTTATTGTCCTGAGATTCAAATTTGCTGCTAATTTTAGGTCCTAGCATCGTCCAACTATGTTTTGGGTCACATTAACTCATTCTCTATCATGTGGAAGACTTCATGTCAACCTTCATTTGGCTGAGAAATGTCATATTAGACCAACCACCACCTCTTCTTTTTTAATTCATGAATGGTAATGATCCATCTCACGAAGTATTGGAGTGTATTCATGTGGAGGGAAACAATTGAAATAGCTATCATGTCCTTTCCAATATTAAATCTATCAACATGCGATATCCTTAAGACTATCTGAAAACTCATATCTCGGCCTACACCTGCTGCAATCTCGATATGCTACAACATATTCTTTATTGCTTTGAAAAGGGCATTGGGTCTTGTCCAAGAATGCTAGGTTGTTGAAACTTTAATGTTAGAAATTCAAACTAGTTGATGATTTAAAATTTGGGGGGAACTAGATCTCTCAAGTGCAAAGGGTTTAAAATCAATACGATTAGAATATAGACTCTGATTTTATTTTATTTTATTCTATGATTTCATTGCCACACGATAGATACTTTTGAAGGATTTATTTGTTTAAGGCTAAGTTATTTATTGGCTTTCAAAATCAAACTTATAAATTGTTGCAATCAATATGTGAAGCTTATGATAGTGCTTTTGAAAGTTGTATTCTTTGTGGCTGATGAAATTCATAGGCTTGCAAGAGTGTATCACATCATTCTACTTATTTTGAAATAGTTAACATTTGAGAATAAGGTTATACCTTTGAAAGAATTATGCTTTATGGTTGATTCATTGGATTATGATTCAATTATAAATTCTTCTTTTATGATCATCCAAATCATTTGTTCCTTTAAATCAAAATCATATTATTATTGAAGTTAATGATCTAAATGAATTCAATATTTTGATCCTCACATAAGTGTCTTTTGTTTAATAGGTACAAAGGAAAAGCGAAAGGAAAAGGTACAAAGCGAAGGAGGAGGCTAGCAAACAAAAATGAAAGGAGGAGAATTTTTTTTGAAAACTCAAAGTGTTTTTAAACGCTTTAAGTGTTTGGTCACTACTTCATGAAATTGTTTATCTTTTCATTTTAGAACGCTAATTTTCATTTGGGTCTAAAAAGAACAATTTGATTTTTCATTGCAAAGGGCTTAAAATGAATCTTAGGACAAACTCACTAGATTTTATTTGAGGTTAAGAATTGAACAATCAAAACTCACATTTCATTTTGGTGCTTAAAACGAACTCACAATTGCTTTGAAGGCTATAAAATGAACAAGTGTTTGAATTGTGTGATTTTGTCTTTGAGTGTGTGTATCCTCTCCTTGTGCTTCGTATGCTCTAGGGTGCAAGAAAACACTAAAAATACATTTTATTGCTTTGAAACACTTCGATTTGGGCTTAAAATTGAACATCTTGTGCGAGTG
>VDFB02090123.1:75075-133585 GCA_007258455.2 Sequoia sempervirens | reverse complement strand
TTCTTTGAACCAACGCAACAAGTACATTGCTTCAAAGAGGGGCAAAATGTAGACATGCAAAATTTACATTCTGCATTTGATCAAGTCCATTCATCAACTGAACTAGATGTTGCATTAGGTCCATTTATCACCTTTAATCCATTCATTAAATTATCTCATTTATCAAATAAACATTATCATTCAACCTTCATCTTGCATCATCCATTTAATTAAATAAATCAGGACTTCATTTAAATCAAATCCTAAATCATATTCCATCATTTTCTGACTTAAATAAATCAGAAATTTAAGTCCAAAATGTCAACTCACCTAATTAGCATCAAATCAACATAATCATCAATCTAATCCTAATTAAAGGTTAATCCCATCCCACTTGCATTATCTAGATCTAGCCACTTGCACAATAAATTAATTTTATTGATTTATTAAAACCTCATTTTCCCTCAACATGACAAGTCAAACATGGCATTTATTGCTCTTTTTTTCTTGTCCCCCTCTCAAAATTTATTGCAAATTTGAATTCAAAATTTCCCCTCTTGGAACTCTTCCCAATCTTTTTGTCATCATTACTCACATGATGACAGGTGTCCTCAACTCCATTTGGCTTGTTTTGTCCCTCTTCAACATAGCATTTGAAAATCTTTTAAATGGGTGCTTCATCTTTGAGCAAATCCTTCGCGATTTTATGCAAGGTTACTCTCTTCATTTGAGATTTGATCTTATTCATCATCACTCCACCATCTTCATAGCATTTTCAATCTTGAGCTTTTTATCAAGGGTTGGGAAAGGGTCACTAGCACATGTGACACCAATCCAACTATGGAATAGGTAGCTTGCTTTTGTTTTCATAATGCTTTAGTCTTTTTATCATCATTTGTGGCATTTTGAAAGCATTTGTAATGGATTTCATAGAGGTATTTTGATGGAGTTTGCAAGGAACTAACCCATGCTTGAGGTTTAGTTGTTTGCAGATTTTAAAAAGATGCCTACACTTTGTGATGTAGGATGTGATGGATGGTATATGATGTTATATGCTATGATCATGGGACTAATGCTTTGTGATGTAGGTGGTGATGTATGTGTGGAGAAGGAAAACTTATGCCTAAAATGGATATATTTAGAAATCCTTGTGATTGATTCAGCAAATGTGATGGATATTTGTGTTATATACTGTATAACCAATTTTCCTTTAATTCTAGTGAGAAATTTTCTAGGCATATTATTATGATTTGGTGTATGTTATGAAAATGCAATGTGATGGACTGAATGAATGATGTAATGTATACATATGTATTAATGTTGTGGATGAATGAAATGGATGTGATATAATGCAATGTATGCAATGCAGTGTATTGAATGAGGGACTAATATGTTTAGAATAATGACTCTAAACAACCCAAAAAGATAATGTAATGAAATGACTTAAGATGCTTAGAAAATTGTATTTTTTGTGTTTAATATGACATCAAGCAAGATTAATTGATGATTGGATTAACCTATTTCTATAACAGACATGCTTTTCCTTATAGTTATGTATCACTCTCATTTTCTTTGCACATTTTGCACATCATAGACTAGGGATTTGACAATAGGGATGACCTTGGTAGTGTCAGCATAATAAATGAATGCAACCTACATGAATGATGGGATTAATATCTAAATTAAATTAGCATGAGCATGAGTGTAAATAAGGGCTTACATAGTAACGAAAGTGACATGCCAATTAATTTCCCTATAATCATATCAAAATGAGGGATGATTGGTGTGATACTGCATCACATATCAAGATGAGAAATGGGGTGTGGTATTACACCTATCAAAAACCATAGGAATCCTGAGAAGAAAAGGAGGTGAAAGACGAGTGTTTGCACAACCAAAATCACCAATCATAGGTTAGGGATAGGATGGATGGAGGATAAATGTAATGCAATGGGATGAACAATAAAATGCACTCCTAATGCTATTTTTCCAATTTGGAGCACTATTTTTTTCTATAGCACAAGACACGAAATTCTAGGGTATGAGGAACCAAGGAAAATTAGTGTCTAATGCATGAAACAAACACAATAGACAAGGGGGATATCCCAACACCCCAAAGTCATATTGACCTTGGTTGGGCCAAGCATTGGGATAACCACAAGCACAAAGGATGCCCTAGCATAACACAAGATCATAGGGATCTTGGCGGGTACTACGTGGGACAACCAAGCAGACAAAAATAAACAAAAGATCAAGATATGCCCCTATGTTTACCAATCAAAGCGCACCATGATATGATGGGTCGTGGTGACCTTGACGAGGTATGATAGGAAGCTCAAATGATAAACCAAATGCCAAAAGCATCAAAAGAAAGAAATCAATTTCAAACATCCTTTGCCACAGGATCAAGAGGTGGATGGGATTGATGTGGTCTAATGTAGGAAGGATGCATCTTGTTAAGACCAAATATGGAGACTAAACTAAGTGATTGACATGACTTAGGACATTCAAAACTGATTAAACCTCGTGAAACTAATGGATCTTGTTTTTTAGGAACCAACTAGATAGGGACATACTCGACAACACGACATAAGACACAAGACACAAGACTGAAACACCCTAAAGACCTAGGGGCTCAGGGGCTAATCAAAGATTAGCCTTGCCTACATGAAAGTGCAAAGCCCTCGTAGTTCAATAAAAGACCATGGATAAAGGTGGAAAGAGGAAAATGGAGACCATGATGGAGGAAAAAGACTAGATGAAAAAAAGCCTCAGGGGTAGATCAAATGATCGACCTTACCTACACGAAAGTGTAGGGGCAACGTAGTTCAAGAAAAAAGACCAACGACAAAAGATGGGACCAAACAGACGAAGGACGAAGGACTAACATGACAGGACAGACGAAAGCCCCAGGGGTAGATTCAAATCAGTTTGTAGACCATACTATTCCATATAATAAAAACTAATGAGGATATCTGTCAGGGCAGGCTGCATCCAAATTAAGGTGTATGCAGTCAGATTTGTTATTAATGACATGACAAGATGAGACCTAATGAGGACTGACACAATGAAGGACCCTAGGTGAAGGCGAGAGATTGACTGATGAAATGGATAGACGACAAAAGCTCAGATTGGGATACAAGCTTAGGATTGCAGATAGCCGATGAAAATCATCCAATGCTCAACCAAAACATACCAAGTAGTGGATAAGCGAATGCGGATGAAAGGACTGGATCGATAGGATGCTAAGAAAGGATGTGAGGAGAGGATGGATGGAAGCATGAAGCAACTAGGATGCAAGGTAGATAATGATTAAGCCCTCTACGAATGGTGCATGTTGCCAAGTTTTCACCAAACATACTTATCCAAGTGCCACCCGAGGTGGTTTTTACCATAGGACGAATTATTTCTCTTTACTATTTTTGGATTTCTTTGATTTTTTTAATTTTTTTGTATTTTTGACAATTTTTTACATTTTTGGTATTTTTTAGGATAGGATAACCCAGCTGACTTAGGTATAAAACCTCTTCAAGTGCATGATGTTGATAGGCTCCTCTAGAGGCTCCCCTGCAAGTGTAGTAAGCCTATATGCCCCAAATCCATATTTATCTATGACAACATAAGAATAGATCACCAACATTAAACTAGTGATGACGAACTTTCTTGTTGTAGCTCCTCCTAAGATGATGTTGGTATGCTTGAAGATGATTGTAGGCTCTGATACGCTTTTCATCCAGGAGCTCCAATTGACTGATTCATGCAACCCAAGTATCTTCATCACTTACAAGGTTCCTCAGAGATATTCTAAGTGATGGGATCTCGAATTTGATTGGCAAGATGGAATCTACACCATAAATGAGGGACTATGGAGTGGCGCAAGTGGGAGTGTAGATGGATGTATGATAAGCCCAAAGGGCGGGATGGAGATGGAGGTTCCAGTCTCGACCAGTGTTATTGACCACCTTTTTAAGGGTCTTGATAAGTGTTTTGTTGGTTTGCTCCACTTGACCATTACCTTGGGGGTAATAGGGCGTGAACCAACGATGTTGGATATGATAAGTTTCACAAAGGTGTTTCATGAACTGGTTTATAAATGGATTTCCATTGTCAGTGATGATGGTGGAAGAGATTTCATATCTGTAGAGAATATGGAAGAGGATGAATTTGGAGATCTGAATACCCATAATTTGAGAAAGTGGAGTTGCTTCCACCCACTTGGTGAAGTATTCATTGGCGATGATGATGAAAGTATGGCCTTCAGAGGATGGAGGGTAGATCTTGTCAATCAAGTCAAAACCCCAATGAGAAAAGGGCCATGACGCTATCATAGGATGTAAATCCTATGTAGGAGCATGTATCAAATCCGCATGTTGCTGACAGGGTAGGCATTTCTTCATAAACTCACAAGAGTCTTGCTCCATTGTTGGCCAATAATAACTAGCTTTGAGGATCCTTTTAGCTAAGGCCATGTGATTAGAATGGTTCCCATAGACACCACTATGTACCTTAGTTAAAACAGTGCAGGATTTTGATTCGTTCAGACACCTAAGTAGAGTGCCATCATACCCACAATGATAAAGTGTACCTCTCACAATAGTGTAGCAGGATGTACATTGGATGAAGGATTTGCGTTGATTTCATGTGAGGTCAGGTGGTAATGTATTATCACAAAGGTAGGTGTAAATTTCATGGTACTAGGGTGACTTGGGACCTATGATATCACACACCATCTCACTCTCAGGGACATCATATGTTGGGATTAAAAGTTGTTCGACAAGGAACTTGCAGTCCATTCGATCCTTAGGCATATCAATGAGGGAACCAATCGTAGCCATCACATCAGCTTCTTTTTTTGAACTTTGGGGATCTACTCAAACTAGATGGAGGTGAAGTATCTCTTAAAGTCATCCACCATGATTTTGTAGGGTAACAACTTGTCATCCTTTGTTTGAAACTTGCCATTGAATTGTTTGATAATTAATTGAGAATCGCCAAAGACTTGTAAGTGAGTGATGTTCCATTGGATGGCAATTCTAAGACCAGTGATAAGAGATTCATACTTTGCTATATTGTTTGTGCATGGAAATTCTAATCTAAATGACTTCAGGATGTAGTCACCTTGTGAGGTGACGAATAAGACACCTGCACCAACTCCATTATGTGTGTATGACCCATCAAAATAGAGCATCCATGTATCTGCTTCTACGACTGTGAGGACTTCTTCATCAAGAAATTCAGCCACCAAAGGGTAGGCATCTACCAGAGGAGCATCTTCCAACTGATCTGCTATGACATGTTCCTTGATTTCCTTACGGTCCAGATACTTTATGTCAAATTCCCTCAATAACATGACCCACTTAGCCATGTGGCCAGTCAAATAAGTTCTAGACAATAGGTATTTAAGTGGATCAACTTTTGATATTAGCTTCACAGGATGACTGAGCATGTAATGGTGAAGCTTTATGAATTGAAGACTATGGCCAGACAAGCCTTTTCCATTGGAGAATGGTTGAGTTCATAGCCCACTAATGTTTGATTGATGTAATAAATTGTGCAGTCTTTAGAGGACTCATCATGCTGAGCTAATAATGCCCCTAGTGCAATCGATGTAGCTGAAATATACAACAATAGTGGTTTACCTAGAATAGGAGGAATAAGGATAGGTGGATGGGCCAAGTACTCCTTAATTTTGTTGAAGGCTTGATGA
Source organism: Sequoia sempervirens (assembly GCA_007258455.2). NCBI lineage: Eukaryota > Viridiplantae > Streptophyta > Pinopsida > Cupressales > Cupressaceae > Sequoia > Sequoia sempervirens. The sequence goes on along the minus strand of VDFB02090123.1, from coordinate 127,899 downwards.
CACTTTAGATCCCACTTTAAGGTGGTTTCTTTATGCAAAAGATGTGTGAATGACTGACACTTGTCAGCTAGCTAAGGTATGAACCGCCTAATGGACTGTAACTTCCCTTGAAGGCTTCTTAACTGCTTGAGATTACATGGCAGGGGAATATCCATTATAGCTTTGACCTTTGCTAGATCTACCTCTATACCCCTTCTAGAGACTATGCAACCCAATATTTTTCTTGATGTAACTCCGAACAATTACTTCTTTGGATTCAAACACAACTTGTAGTGCTCTAACCACTCAAAGATTTTCTTAAGGATCATAGGGTGATCTTCTCTAGTCTTGTATTTCCCCAACAAGTCATCAACATAATCTTCCATTATGATATGAATGATGTGATGGAAGATGATAGTCATGGCATGTTGATAATTTTCTCCCACATTTTTGAGTTTGAAGGGCATGAAATTATAGCAAAAGGTGCCCCAGGGGGTGGTGAATGTTGTTTTATGTTGATCTTTTGGTGCAATCCTGATCTAATTATAGCTAGAGAAACTTTCCATGAGGGATAGAATCTCATACCCTACTGTTAGGTCAACCAACATGTCAGTGTTTGGGAGGGGAAAATCATCCTTAGGACAAGCTTTATTGAGATCCTGAAAATCTATACAGATTTTGATGTTTCCATTTGGATTAGCCACAAGCACCATGTTGGATATCTAGTCAATAGGTCTTATGAACCTAGCTTTCAACAATTTCTCCAACTCTTTCTTGAAAATAAAATCCACCTGGGGATGCATCTTCCTTAGTTTATGTTTGGTAGGCTTGGCATCTAGATGAACATCCAAATGGTGCACCGCCAGAGAAGGATCTAGACTTGGCATATCTGAATAGGTCCATGCAAAATTGATGATTCCCTCTTTTAGTAGATTGATAATGATGGAATGCTCTTCCTCTGACAAGGATTTGGATACATACGTGATTTTAGGATCTTCCTCAGTTCCCAAATTAACTTTCTAAGTTTCTTCAATCAAGATAGAGGACCATTCAGACAATTGAGTTCCCACAAGGGGAAGATGAACATCCCCATCCTCCAACACCTCATCAAGGTTTTTCATTTTTAGATACACCCATTTTTTTGAATTTTGTTGAGTCGGGAAGTGCCTCAAAGAGGTTTTCACTAGATGACCCTTTTTTATTTTGTTTCTTCTTACTTTTGTAGTTAGGATGTTCATCCTCCCCCAATCCCATGAGATGCACATAGGTATCCATTGATGGAAAGGTATCGATAGGTGCACTACCTCGTAGGTCCCAGTCAATAAGTTCGGGATGGTGAAGGGAAAGGCTGATGGAAAAGATGGATAGGTAGTCGAACATGGATGAGAGATCTACGTCATCATATGCGAGTATGATGGACTCTTCCTCGAGTATGTCCTCAAGGAGACCATTATCCACACTAACATTATTAGAGGTACTAGTTGATGGTGCAAGACCTTTTTATTTTGTGTCATAGCCTAAGCCCAAATGTTTTGGTCGCATAAGAGTATCAACAGGTTGTCTTCTTCCTTGTTCTTTTATGTTGAGGCCTCCCCCTTGATAATTATTCTTTTTAGCTAGCTTAGAGGCATGAGGATAAGTCTCCTAGAAATATTCCTTAAGAGGGGGAGAAGGTTCAAGCTCTTCTCGATATATCCATTGACTGATATCATCTTCCGGTTGATCTTGTCTTGTTCCAGGAGATCAAAAAGTGCTAGACCCCACATTCTTAGAACTCATAGTGATTGTCTTCTCTTCTTTTCTTGGTGTGGACTGAGAGGGTTGGCCATACATATGAGGTGAGGGTGGCATGGTTTCCACATTTAAATCCATGCACATTTCGTACTCACCACAATCTTTGTCTATGATCTAGACCTTGGTGATTATGGAATCAGATGTGGAAGATGGAATGGATGAGGTAGTGGATAATGTGTTGGAAGATGGATGGGAGGATGATGCCTGAGATTCCCCTAATTCCACTCCTAGATAGTAGTGAGAGTGAGGGAGGGAAGCTTCTAATGCACAACAATATTCAAAGGGCTGTAGATTAGCATGTATAGTTACTTCCATCCCATTAAATGTGAACTTTAGACACTGATGGTAGGTAGACGAGATGGCTTGGATGGCATGGATCCATGGGCAGCTAGGAAGGAGATTATATGGAAGGTCCAGATCAAGGACATGGCACGTAGACTATTGCACAACAAGGCCAACCTAAATTGGAAGAAAAATGGTTCCCTCACCATCATGTTATGCATTGCCATATGCTTTGATGGTGATAACTTGGTTGTTCAAGTCAACATGGGTGTAGCCTACCTATTTTATGAACTTTAATGTACAAAGATTAAGGGTAGAGCCATTATCTACCAGGACCCTTTTTACTTTATGTTGGGCTACAAGGACCTCAATGTGAAGGGGATGGTTATGATTTGAATCAATGCAAGGAATATCATTTTGGCTAAAGCCTAGTTGATACGTGGATGATAGGTGTCCTACCAAGGCTTGAAATTGACTAGGATCTATATCATTAGGGACATGAGTATCCTACAAAGTTTTAGTGAGGATTTATTGATGGATAGGAGAAGACTTAAGAAAATCTAGGATGGATATTTGAGCTAGAGTCTTTCCTAGGTGATCAAGGATATTGTATTGAGAGCTTATAGGAGTTGGATGGTTGACGTAGAGGCTCCAAAAATGGCTATGTGGGTGTGACGGGTTGTGATAGCACATTGTGGGTCTTTTCCTTTGATGCGTATCATGGACACATGAGGCTCTACTTGACTGATGTACATAACTATGCCATCATAGTTATAGGGTACATTCTTATAGCTGACATTATTTGTGTTGTTATTTTGATTATTGTTATTGCTTGACCTGAGATTAGCATTGGACGTACTAGCACCTTGATTATGTTTCAAGAAAGCATTTTGGTATATCTGGAGTTGAGCATTGGACGATGTGGCCTAGTTGGCATCCACTTTGATATCAGCTCGATCTATAAGATCTTGGATGTATGTCTTTAGTCCTTGACATTTGTTTGTGGAATTACCCTTAATTTTGTGAAAATCACAATATAAATTATGTTTGTACCAGGCAGGCTTTGGTTTAGACTCATAAAAAGGTTTGGTCATGGGATAGGTGACTGGAAAAATTGCTTGGAGTCTATTATAGACGACACTTAAGGATTCTCCCAATTGAGTGAACGTGAGTTTATTGTTGCCTTGATTATTCTGATTAGACTATTGAGGAGGATGAGGTGCCCCCTATGGCACTGATATGACATTAGAAATTTATGGTTGATTAGGGACATATTGTGACCTTTGAGAGATGTTAGCTACCTAGACATGCTTGGTGTCACTGGCACCATCATTGACAATGTTCTTGTTTTTTTTCTAGTAGGAGGACTTATTGCTAGACGACTTATCCTTGTCAGGATTATAAATTTTGATATGTTCCTTAGCAATGAAAACTCTCTTAATGATATGACCCTTTTCTATGAACTTTGAAAAGGTTGTAACATAATGAAGATTGAGATTATGTGCCATATTTGCATGAGAGTTTTCCACAAAAAGAGTGACCATGTCCTTATCACTGAGTTGAGATTTCATTCGACCAGCCAAAGCACACCACCTTTGGAGGTAGCTTGCGAAGGTCTCTCCCTCACATTGTTTCTCTTTCAGAAGATCTAAGGTATCAATATCCTTCTCCAAGTTGAAGGAGAAGTGTGTAACAAATTTTTCTGAAAGATCGACAAAAGAATAGATTGATCCCTTTGGAAGAGCCTAAACCAATCTAGAGCCACCCTTGTTAGACTCCTAGGGAATTATCATAGGAGATAATTGTCATTATGCATGAATTCTTGACAATGTGAGTAGAATTCTTGAAGGTGGTTCTTTGGGTCTTTAGTTCCTTTATAATTGTCAAACTTTGGAATTTCAAAATGCTTTGGAAAAGGAACAAGTGAGATCGAGGGATCAAATAGATAGGGAAAAATCTCCTCAAACTTGAAAGACTTCTTGGAGGTCCATGCTTGCATGTCTTTCAACATGGCTTTGACCTCTTCCCATTCCTTATTGGTAGGGGTTGAGGGAGGATTAGTAAGATTGGACTGACTATATGGAGCATATGGCACTAACTCATTTGACTGCAAAATACGACAAAAATTTCTGATGAAAGATGGATAATTAGATGTATTGTCAGGTACTAGTGCTATTTAATGTGTAATTTTCAATTTTTTTTAATTTTATCCTTGACGTTCGTCGAAATTTCAATGAACCTATTTTTTCGTCAAAATTGTGACAAAGAGTTTTCATTGAAATTTCAATGAACATGTGAAGTCAAAATTGAGGCTGACATAAATAAAAAAGTGAGCTCAACTATTTATTGCGACAATGTTTTGCTATACTTACGAATTTTCTCTGCTTGTGAATTTGCTATACTTACGACAGTTTGTGGAGAACTAAGGACGATTTTCTTGGGAAAAATCAGAAAAAATTTAAGAAGTTATGGCTAGGTTGAGGGTAGTCATCGTCCTTTCCCAGAATTCATTTGTGAAGTCAATTTGTACTTCCAAGTTTGAAAATCATATTTTAAAGCAACATCTCATCAAATTTCATTTTTAGACTTGTGCATTTTCAAAGTTGCATTTTTAGAACAAGTTCAATATTCTAATTTTAGGAGTCTAACGGGTTGGAAATCATAGTAAAATAAGAATTTAATAAGTTTTAGAATTAGCATTTTAAAGTGTTTTTAGGGTCATTAACTTCAAACTATCTTCTCTTTTGTAGGGGTGGTTGCATGTCAAATTTTTTTGGTGTAAAATATCAAAATTATTAGATTTTGTTACCTGTTATGAATAAAAATTATTGGAGTGTGAGTTTGATATTTTTTGAAGATCTAAATATTCAAGCTTGGTAAAGAAAAACCATGTCAGATAATATTAGTCCAGAACAAAATGAAGAGACACTTGATAAATTGTGGGCTTGATTGAAAAGAAAGGGTGATGGAAAATGTTATTGTCCTTGCAATAATTGCAAGGGCTTAAAGACGAGACAAATTTTAATCACAACAGCTGAGAAAAATTGTAGGAAACATGGTCACGTTGAAGGGGGGCATGATTATCGTCCATTGGTAAGTTGTTCATTATATGTGTTTATATTGATTGAATTTATAAATGTTTATATCATTTTAAAATTTTATATATATATATAAAATCACTTGATCATGATCATGGTTTATTTGTGTCTATCATTATTATAAAGGTGGGGCACCCTAGGCACATGATATGGATTATCACGGCCCGAAGAATTTGGTTTTGCAAGTGGACGAACATGGAGTTGTGAATATCAAAGATGAAGTTAATGATCCTATGGAAGAAGATGATCATGCACCAGAAAACACAGTTGAAGATGATGGTACAAATACATTGATCCATGACACATTTAGTTGTAGAACTGATCATGATGATCGAGATGACTTTGATGATGTTCATGATTTACCTGTACTTGAGAAGGCATACGAGCCCATTTATGGCTCCCAAACAACTCTTCTCTCTGTTGTATTGTTGCTATTGAACTTGAAGGTTATGAATGGTTTATCAAACATAGCAATCTCATGGATGTTAAGGTATGTCATATATGTCATCTTTTTTCATCGATTTTAATTGTTGCTAGTTCATCACTAGTAAATAAAGGATGAAATATGTACCATTAATATTCTTTATATTAAAAATATTTTTGTTGTAGATTGATTGGTGAATTTTTGTTACCACCATCAAATATTTTACCTCACTCATACTGAGATTTATCTGGCATTATGAAAGAAATTGGAATGGAGTATCAAGCAATAGATGCATGTCCCAATGATCATATTATATATCATAAACAACATGAATTTGCAATAGAATGCCCAAAATGTCATATCAGTAGATATTGAACAAATCAACTAACAAAAAAGGTGCCTCCCAAGGTTCTTCATTATATTCCCATTATTCCACGTATGCAACGATTATTTAGGTGCGAAAGCTTAGCGTAATTTATGGATTACCATTCACGAAATAGAAGTGGAGATGACATTATTCAAATACTTGTAGATGGTTCTGCATTTAGGGACATGGAAGAAAAATGGCCACACTTTAAAGAAGAACTTCGTAATCTTAGGCTTTCATTGGCAACAAACGGTGTCAATCCATTTGGAGAGTTGAGGTCTATTTACTCGATGTGGCATGTTTTTGTTATCAACAATAACATTCCTCCATGGATGTCAATAAAGAGGGAGCACATAATGTTGTCAACGATTATTCCAGGTATTTTTTTACATCAATTTTCTTTAATGTAGGAGCATCTCATTTGTCTTATTTGTTGCATAATGACTTATATTTTTTCATTCAATAGTCATGTACATTAATTTATATATATTGTAGTAAAATGGTTATAATAATTATGTAATATTTATGTTCATTCAACTAGGTAAGTACCAAGTTAAAGATATGAATGTATATATTGAGCCTCTTATCGACGAGTTACTAAAGTTATGGAATGACATCACTATGTATGATGTCTCTAGACCAATAGGACAAAGACAATTTCAATTCCATGCAATGCTTGTATGGACAATTCATGATGCCCCAGGGCTAACACATTTTGTGGTATGTTATAACATTTGTGCACTTTAACAATATTTAATTTTATGAAGTAGATATCATGCATGTTTTTAAATAATCTATTCATTATATATAATTATAAAGTGGCATATTTAATCCAATTATATATGATCTTGCAGGTCTTCAAACAAAGGGAAAATTTGCATGTCCAATTTGTGGTCCAAAGATCAAATCCCATCATTCAACAAGTTTAAGAAAGTAGATGTTTGATGAGTATAGGAACTTCCTCCATAGAAATCATAAGTATCAAACTATTGAAAAAAATATTTTCAATGGGAAAGAAGAGACTACATCAAAACCAAGAAGAATGACACCTCGCCTATGGAAGTTGGTTTATAATAGAATTAATCGTCAAGGTTATACATCGGATCAAATTGTTTATCTAGCATAAATGATATGTTTTGAATTTATATTTTTATATTGTGTTGTGTTTACTCATGTTGTAATTGACAATGATTGTCATTGTTAATTTGTTTAACATATATGCTTCATGAAGGTCGTCAAGGCATTAATGGTCGGCTTTCACAGGGATTGAAAATTTATCCCATACAATTTAGTAGGTTGCCCTACTATGAGTAGCTACAAATTGTGCATTTGTTTGATATAATGCATATAAGAAAGAATATAACATAAACGTTATAGAAAATATTGGATGGAAGGCATGACAAAGAAAAAATTGTCAAAATCTGTAGTGAGATTCAGGAAGCCAATTATGCAATGAAAAATGTCATTCAATTGAATAGCGATGGAGACCAAATTAATATAAGTGCCCTTCCTTGGTTATTAGCGGAGTAGCAAAGAAATGCTATAAAAGAAGTCATACGAAAAATTCGATTTCCCACAGGATTTGCTACGAACATAAACAATATAATAACAAAAAAAGGTGAATTTGTATCAGGGATGAAAATGCATGATTGGCATACGTTCATTAAGGTAATTATTCTGGTATATTATATATACTTGTATAATGCATGTAATTTTTAGTGTATTATGTTTACTACTTTTGGAAAAATAATGAAAAGATCATTTTATAATTGTTGCAGTATGTTCTACCTCTATCTCTCCCAGACAACTTCGACAACAATGCCAAGCAAGTTATATATGATCTTGGAAAATACATGAGGTAAGTAGTGATATTTGTTCAATTCATTGTATAGATCTTATAATTGCCATTTTTTTTACTTGTTATGTAATATACTGTATATTTTTGTTAAATCTCATTAATATATTTGTGCCTTGAATCACTTGTAGATGGTTGTCATCTAAAGAAATCCATAAAGAAGATATAAATTATTGGAAGAGAAAAATTCCTCATCTAATGTGTGAAATGAAAAAGTGTTTACCTTCAACATTCTTCAATGCACAAGAACACTACCTCATACACTAGGTTGAGGAGATTGAATTGTGTGGACCTGTACACACAAGGTCAATGTGGATGGTTGAGAGGCACTTGAAATTTTTGAAGGCTTTGGTTAGACAAACAGCACATCCTGAGGGTTCTATGGTGGAGGGATATATGGTATACCAGACCATGGTGTACATTAGTGAATATCTTCCTAAGTTTGCAACAAATATCCATGTAGATCGCATTTGGGATCCCAACTCCATTAACAAATTCAAAGGGGAGTACCTGATGGGGAAAGGTAGATTGAGGAAAGTGAGAGGTAATTATAAGATGGTCATGGAAATTAATTGGAATACATTTTACATATGGTTTTTATGTATATTGTACTTATTTAATTATTAATCTTCAATATACATCAATTATAAATTAAGGTCGTATACTGTAGTATTTAACTAATTATACGTCATTTGTGAATTTCAATTTTTTTTATACAGTTGGCCAAGAGTGGGATGCACTACATTTGTACGTCGCAAACAATCTTGATTGGATGATAGTATAGATTGAACGATGTCAACAATCTGGTCGCACATTAACATGGGAAGGTGTGGCTTCATTGGTTAAAGAAGCTCATCGTAATGGAGATTCCAATGTTACATAAAGGGAAATTGATTTAGCATATGGTTTAAGAGATAAACAGGTATGTATAAATATATTAATCACCCATATTATTTAATTATTTTCAATTATATTGATGTATATATATGTTGAGATTGTTTTCTTTGCATACATTCGGCTAAGAATAAATATGTTTATCAACTAATGATATTGAAATATTTTTTACATGTTTGACATATTGCAGGTGAAACACCACAAGGCTATGTGGTGCAATGGTTGTAAATTTCAAATCAAAAAGTTAGATGACACAAAGAAAACTTGTGATTCTGGTATAATTGCAGCCTTTCAGGTGACTAATGTTTCATCTAGAAATGACATACATCCAGAAGTCTCAGAAAATCAATACTATGGGATTTTGGATGATATACTTGAGTGTGACTTTAATTCCTTTAGATTAATTATGTTCGTTGTCTTATGGTATAGGATAGGATTGAATGAAAATGATCCTGAGAGAATTGTTATTGAACATGATAATGGATTTACCATGGTTAATACAAGGTCGATCGAGCGAGCTAGAAATGAGCCCTATGTTCTTCCAAGCCAATGTGAGCAGGTATTTTACTCAAATTTTCTAGGTAAATCGGGTTGGTCATTTTTTGTTAGACATTATCCAAGAGGAAGGCCAGTAAATTATAATGTGGTGGAAGAAGAAGATATTGAAGAACTAGAAGATGATGTAGATGATGATTAGGATCAACAGTTAGTTGATGATGTCCCTAACGAAGATGTCAAAGAGGAGGAACTAGATCATGATGATGTAGGAGTTAATGTTCATGAAGATGATATCTATGTGGATGATGACATTATCGAAATTGATATCAATGATGATGATGATGATATGACCAATCCTTACAATGCCGAATCTGGATCGGATGATACAGACAAAGAGTTGGATGAAGAAGAAGATCAATGACATTGAAATGTATGAGTTATGCGATTATATTATCTATTTGATATTAATTTCTTGATAGAATTATATTTGACTTATGTGGTTAGATAGTTAATTCATGATGATTTCAATTTTTATGCTATTACATTATTAATTTAATGATGTACTTTTTAATGTTCGAAAGGTCAAAAAATTAAAACATTTCAATAGTGATGTGAACAACCTTGAAATTAGTGTGTTTTATATTTCATGTGATCATAAAAGATTAAAAATTCAGTTGTAGAGGTGGTTGTTCATTGGTTGAGGTGTAAAGGCCTTTAAAAGGCATAAAGTGATCATTGTAATGGTTGTTGATGGTTGATGATTTAAAATACAAGCTCTTGACATTCAAAAATTTGTGTTTTTCTTCAAAATTTATGTATTTTTCCTGTTATGCAGCACTGTACGATCAAATGCAGCCATATTTTGATGTGAAATCAATTCCATGTTGTGAAGATATGTGTTAGCTTTGATTTGAATTTGATTTGAGGGCTTAAGGCATTGATTTGAGTTAGAAAGCTTCATTTCTTTGCATATAGCTGGGTTACCCTATTTTTGAGGGTTTTCTAGTCCAAACATGATATAAAGGGGATGTTACACTTTTTGTGATTACTGTAGCTTGTGTAAGAGGCCCCATGGATACTGTTGTAATTGTAGGATGCATGAATAGGGCGTAGGATGAGAAATAAAGAAGGTATAGCTGTTATCCTCAAGAGTTTTGTGAAGAAAAACATGTGAAATGAGAGGTTCAAGCCTAGGTTTCAACAAAATATGTATGGGAGATCTGATTTTATGAATTTGTATCTATGTGCAAACCTAATGGGTTGTTTCTAAACACTGAATATAAATGATATACATACACACACACACACATATATATACATATATATATGTATGTATGTATTTTTATTTTTAAATGTAAATGTAAATGCAATTACTGGATGCTCTCTTAGAACAATAAATGCAACATATCATTAAATAAATCTATATCTATGTATATAATTGTGTATTTCTAAATGCAAGTGTAAATGCAAAGATCATATGGTTTTGTAGTGTTATAGATACAACATATCCATACAAAAATGTAATTGAAATTCTAAAGTCCTCAACACATATAATATGAAATCGATCAAACTATTAAACTACATGAGAAATAAATGAAAACAATAAATGCATATGTATGTGTATTTGTAAATGTAAGTGTAAAATAAATAAGAATAATGAAAATTATAAAAGAATACAAGGAGAGACTAGTGCCTTATTAGGTATATGGAGTCTAATGAATATATGCAAATGTAGATTTCAATAATGGCAATAATTCAAACTATCAAGCACAAAAATTATGTACAACTTGTGTAAACATGCAAGTGAATAATTGACAAACTCTTCTTGAGATAGAATGGCAATTCTAGTTATGTGATTCTTCTTATTAATCCAACTAACACTTCCCAATTGTTGTGATTGATTAAAATATTTTAATCCCTACTTGAGAGAACCAAATAACCAAATCACACATATTTAGCAAATGTACAATGATAAACTGAGTATAAACTTGTTATATCAATTTAAACAATAGAGAAGCATTAGAATGGAGACAATCAAATAACTGCATAAATTTAACAAACAGCTGATACCAAAATCTTAATCCATAACTTAGATATCTTCATTTACTCCATCAAAATACATGCATTTGAGTCTCTGTATATGAAAGCATTTTGCTAGAAAGCTATCTACTGAATATCTCCTAACACCTATATCTGTTGCATTACTATGGAATAGATATAAATACATCAAAACTTGGAAGGGACACGTCCCTTCACAAATTTTTTATTTTACTTAACTAATTAAAACAAGAAATTAGGCTCTATTTATCCATAGATGAACATTTGATAAATGATCTAGATAATCATGTCATTCATGAGTATCGACATCTCCTAATGCATTCCTAGCCGATATTTACACCTTTATCATCCTTTCGTTGTGCTCACAGCTCTCATCCAATGTTGAATCCTTCCCTGTAGCATTTTCCAGAATTCCCTACAACATCAATTCACATTCTTTGATCCACTTGGCTTTCTCTTTCAACTTTTCTCCATATTCAAATAGTGTAGGCAGTCCCATATTCGTAACATCAACCAACCCCTTTGCATCTTCTCGTAGTTCCTCATAATAGTCCCTATTTTTCTTTATAATTTGGTTACCCATACCAATGGCCACATTGTCAGGAACATCTATTTCATTTAATTCTCAAAAAATTTATTCAATCTTTTCATCAATTCTCTTATGTTCCTTCCCTATAACATAGTTCTTTGAATATGCTCCCCATAGCTTATTCAACCAAATTGTTAAGTTGGCCTTCCTTTTTCTGATTACTGCAACGAGTGTATCATATTTACCTTATGAATATGCAGTTGAATCCTCCCAATGGTCTTTTACCTGTGAGATTTCACCATGTGTTATTAATTTAGGAGGTCCCATTGTGACTCCTAGCATGTCCTTCAAATGATCATTTTCTCTCATGATCCTTTCATTATTCATTTTGTCTTTTATCAACATTTGTATTTGGGCTTTATTTAGTTTTTCCACATTAATCCCAATGTCTACAGTTGCCACAAGATCTACCTCTCCAACCTTTAGAGTCATGACATGTCCAAATGCTTTCTTAGTATCAATCACCATTGAATTTCTATGAGGTGGATACAAGGCCCGTATCATGAGTGATCCTTCATCCGGGTTATATTTGGATCCAACATATATTTCTATCACCTCCTCTAGGCTAAGCTTGTGTGTGGCACTATTATCCTTTAAGAAGCTATCAAACACCAATGCAAAATTCAAATCCATCCCTAGAAAGATCATAACTCCAACATCCTCTAACATTTTCCTTCCTTTTTTGGGGTCATATTAGCCATTTCTCTATCCACAATTAATTTCAAATTATTTAGTAGCTGCTTCTCATTGCTTGGTGTAATATTATCAACTATCTCCCTTATCTCCTTGCCCTTTTTCTTATACAAGAAAGATCTAAATTTTGAAGAATTCACAAATTCATTGTCTACTACAAATGACCTATATGCCATCTGTCTGGTGTCTATATCTTGGCTCTCTTCAAAACTTAGTTCTCTAGGAGGGCAGTTGTAATCTTGAGTTTTTAATCTAGAAATCATACTGGGTAGGTCTCATGGCATATCTTCTCCAGTTTCCTCATCTATAGAAAAATGGAACCCTATATCTGACAACCCTTGGTTGTATTCCTCCACTACTCTCTCTGCTTTCTCTTCCTCCAAATTTCTAATCATGTCATCAAAATGATAAGGCACATGATTATATCATCCAAAGCTTATCCTTTGTTTGGCAGAATTGATATATCCCTCTGGATCAAAACCGTCTCTTGGTAGACCCTTACTCATATTATACTAGATTAATTTATCAAGGATCAAATCATATCCTTCCTTTGCAAGCACGGTGAAATCACCAAAGCACAGAGTACTAGGCATAAATGACTATTTTCTAAATGAACCAAAATTCATGAAACTAGAAAAATCCATTTTTCTTACAATTTCCAAATATGCAATCCTATCCGGGACTATTTTAGGAAAAATGAATGGAGAATCCTCAAAACCAAACACCCTTACCATAGTAGCATCTTCCAAGCAATACCAGTCTCCCCAATTGTGATCAATTGGTCCATTAAATTCCTTAGGTTTGAGGAAGCATTTTATTTCATCAAACAATGAGTGTGCACAAGGATGATTGTAGAATTCATATATTGGCTTTACAAAATATTCTTCAAAATACAGGAAATTGGAATTAGCAAACCTATTGTCCCAAATGGCAATCCATAATTGAATGGGTAAAAATTTTCCCTCTTTATCAAATTGTGAAACCTTCAACTTTTCTAGCCAAATCCCTAACTCTTGTCTAAAGTACAATACTAGATGCATTAAAAGAGAATAATGCCTAAGGTGCAGAACAACAGATTTATTCTTGATTGCCACCAATGCTAAGTTGAGTCCCTTGGAGACAAATGAAGCATAGTTGAATAACCTAGAATTATGACATTGAATGTCAGCTACAATTACCATAGCTACAATTACCATATACTTAGGAACTTCCATACCTAACACTTGTCCTGCCAAGAAATAAGTATATCTCATATAGGGCTCAAATAAGTCCACATGGAATGGAGGCCCATCACCATCGTCAAGAGGGACAATTTTACCATCTTGTTTAATTATATGTAAGGGCAACCTCCAGCCCTTGTAAGTGGTGTCCATTCTCCAAAACTCCTTTTCTAACTGTTCATTCACAATTTTCTCATTACACCACCCTTCCAACTTAAAAACCTCACATATTGAAGCCTCTGATATGTATATGAATGGTTTCCCAGATGGTCTGCATATGGCCTTAAGTTTTGAGTCATAGTGGGTGGCTAACAATTTTACTAGCTCTATATTGACAAACACATTAGGGCAAACCATTTTTCCCAAATTTAGACACCATGGATTACAAACTAGCTCAAAACAATCTCTTCATTGAAAGTGGAATCTAAACAATTCATAGCCTCTTATTGGGGTCCAAATGTCTCCTATGTGCTTGCACTTGTCATCCAATTTATCCACTTCCACCCTCAGTTATGTGGAGTGCCTACCTCTAGACCCAGAGACAAGCAATTGGTCAATTAAATCTTGATTCAGCTTTCGTTCAGCACCCTCTGACTCAATTCCAGACTCAAATTTTTGTTTCTTACTCTTAGGGTGACTGCTCTCACTTTATTTTCTACCTTTCAACTTCCCCGAGCTAGTGGCTTCCATATTACTCGCTTAAAATTGCAGAAATGAAAAATTTAAAATGCAGAGGACTTACTGGTTTTGATTAAGGTCTTTCAACTGAAAGAATTCTCTGGCCCTTTGTTTGTCTCCTCGTTTCCTTTGCTACCAATTCGCAATAATGTTCATTTTGCAACAATTTCCTTTCAATTTATGAAATTACCTGTACTCCATGGCACCATTAATGTTTTAACTCTAGGCACGAATGTAATAGATTTTTGAATTCCTTACTATCACATCAAATGAACTGGTTAGCAAGAAACCTTCAAACTTTGGGCCATCTATACATTAGGCCCCAACCAACGTTCACTGAATACTTTGCTGATCGGGGTAACACTCTACACATATGACCGATGTTAATGTTTGTCCCGTATACATCACCAAGAGTCACCCTGACAATAATTTTGGTTCATTTGTTTCTTCATTGACCTTAATTTTAGTATCGTTAACACATTTAGTGGTTCCTCCAATGTTATAAGTCTCGCTGATAACTTTTCTTTTGGTCTTGAATATGTCGCCCAAACTCCTACCGATATCCTCCTGTCGGTGTAACTTAGCGGGTCGGGTGAACATTTAGGATTTACACCAATGACACATGTCTTGCCAATATATTCCTAGTGCTCCTGTTGGTGAAAGAAATGATGGTCTCGCCGATGAAACTTCATCGATGAGACTTAAACGTTCGGGCCAACATATATTTTCCATGCCAAGATGACTTGTCTTGCCGATAGATTCCCTTCATCGATGATACTATAAGCCAATCTCCCCGATATATCTTCTTTAGTAATCCTAGCTTTGAACACAAGAGTAGGTGATCTTTGAATTTACCCACTGTCACATCAAATGTTCTATCAGAAAGACAATTCAAAATTTGGGCGATCATTTTATTTAGGCTTGACTAACATTCATTAAACATTCTTTTGGTCAGGGAGACATTAAGCCAATTTCACATAATCTATCCATTTGATTCATATAAATGTCGCCAAGAGTCACCCCAACGACTATCTTGATCTATTTTTGTCTTCATCGGCAAGACATGGTGTATCGCTAAGACATTCAATAATTTACCCGATGTTATAAGTCTCCCTGATGATTATTCCTTTGATCTCATGTTGCCAAGACTCCTTCCGATACAACTCCTTATGCTTTGATCAGTGAGACAAGAGAGGTTTCTTGCCGATGGAACTTCATCAGTGAGACCTATATGCTCGGTATGACCTTTTCATTTCACCTCGATGGAACTTGTCGTGTCGACGAATCTCTTTATCAGTGATACTGTGGACTGTGTCATCCCGATGTGTATCTTCTTATGTAATCTGATCAGTGTGACATTTCTATTCTTTTGTCGATATGCTAAAAATGAGAATATAATGATTTATGAATTAGAGAGACTTGCAAAAATTCTTGTTGATATGGGTTATTTGAATACTAGATTTTGGAGGTTTTTCATGATATAAAATGGTCAAGAATGATGTGATCATATGTCACTATGATGGATTATACTCAAGATAAGGTTTTCTTTAGGGAATCAACAAGTGCAAAATCACTATAAAATTTTCAAATTCACTTGTACTTTCCCTTGAAGTATGTTTAATAACTCCAAAATGAGTGTCTAAAACCATCAAGGGCTTCTCTAGTGTTTTGGGAAAGTTTTGAGTTATTGGGAAAAAACTAGGTTTGCACTATTACAAGGATTCAATGAGTCAAAGTGTGAAATCTGACTTCTGTTCTTTGTCAGGCTTTGAGAGTTGTTTGGATTTTTTAAATTAGTCATTCTAAACTTGTTGGAAGCATCTTAAAGGTAGGTTGATAGGTTGGTTGAGTTGAACCTACTAGGTCTAAATCACGTAGTTGTTATTGCTAAGGTGGATCACTCCTTTCTGCGAAGGCCATACACTTATGATTGGGTCAAGTGTTATTTTCTTTGGAAAATTCCTATTGCCTTTTTGATAGGTTATGATTTGATTAGATGGGTTATGAAGCACTTATTTCAAAAAAATATCTTTATGAAAGAAGTATATTGGCATGAAATTAAATATGATTTGTATTCCAATGTAAAAACTACAAAGAATGGAAACAATTCTTTCAACACATAAACTATTATGTAGTAGTCAATTAAAATGAAAAAGCTTACTCTATATTAGTTAGGATACACAACTAAGAAAATGATCTAAATTGACTTATTTATCCTAGAGGAACTAAGTATATAGTATACAAAGAAAACCAACAAACTCACAACTACCCCTATTTTGAAGGAGTTTAGTTTTCTCCCCTTCCTGATCTCGCTAATATTGTCTAAATATTTTAAAGAGATGAAGGGTCATAACACATCTTTATTCTGAAACCCAATAAATAGCTTGGTTAATGAAACTTGTCAAAAGCAAAATTTTTTTTGCTAAATTTGGCATTTCATGTTGAATGAAGAATGGTGACAATAATCTACTTATAGTTTAATAAAACACTATTTTTATAAGAAGGCTTGACATTAGAAAGATAAGTGTTACTTATAGCTTAATAAAACACTATTATAGTTTTACCAACATATACCATTGTATGATTGCATGGCTTCTTAGTTAATATATGGGGAGATAGAGATAGATGGGGAGAGAAAGAGAGAGAGATAGAGATATATTGGAAGAGAAAGAGAGATGGAGATATATGGGAAGAGAAAGGAAGAGAGGTGGAGATAGATCGATGAATAGGGGGGATAGGGAGGAGAGATGGCAGAGATAGAGAGGGGGAGGGAGAGAATGGATATAGATAGGTAGAGGAGGAGAGATAGAGAAGAGGGGGATAGAGGGAGAGATAGGTTGAAGAGGAAAAGAGAGAAGAGAGGGAGATAGATAGGTAGAAAAGGGAGAGAAAGAAGAGGGGGAGAGGGAGAGCGATATGTAGAAAGGGAGAGAGAAGAAGATAGGGGAGAGAGGGAGAGATAGCTCAATATATATAGAGGGAGAGGGAGAGACATAGAACATACCTCTGATTCCACATCTATTTGAGTTACTTCAACCTCCCAGAATACCCAATACTGTGTAATTGTTCTGTGTGGAACATCATGGGTTACTCTGTTCTTCCATGGTTGAATGATCCCATTTGCACGCAAATAAGTCCCATAGTTTGATTTAAGCATAACATGAGAATTTCCATTCTTGACTGGTTCCCATTCAACAGATGAATCTAACATTGAGCGCACAGTCTGTAATACCTTCTTTCCTGTCCATCCCAACAAAAATGGCATCTCTGTTGCTGTCAAGTAACGGTTATACCAGCTCTTCAATCTAATTTTAGCCTATCCTTCAATGAATTCAACTTGCCATTTTTCATTTCTGTCTGTTCCATCTCTGGTTTGATTGACATTGTTTTCATCCTCAACCGCACAAAGATATTTGTCATGGTGGCTTCGAAGTCTCACATACTTTGCCCCCTGAAAAAACTCCATTGCTACTTGTTTCCTGAAAAAAGAAATGAAACATATTGAGCTGCTGTTTATCTGTCATTTAACAGAGGGACTGAGGTCCGAGTGAACATAAAGAGTTTCGAGGAACTGGAGATGTATATATGTGTGCCGTTTCAACTCTGGGTTTTTTCTGCGAACAAAGTGACGTGGCATATCATTAGGTAGGGGCCACAGATGAATAAAATAAGCGCGTGGACTAAGAATCGTCGTTTAGCGAGTGGTTTATACGACCTACATTGTCTGGTTGAGTTCATAGTTATATCTTAAGATTCTCTTCACACAGGGATCTTGTGGCGCGAGGAAAGTACCCATTTATGTTTTTTTAAAGAATATCTATATTTACAAAAAAATATTTAATATATTGTGAGAGATGTTTTTAGGTGTGTATATATTTTATATAGTTTTTGTAAAGATAAATATTAGTAAGTAATATTACTACATATCTATATATTAGCAATCACATCTTGGTGTGCAATGGGTATGTCTATGAGTTGTGGAAGCTCAGCTTGGAAGATAATTAGGGATCCAAACACGACTAAGGCTCATGTAATGTTTGTAATAGGGAGAGAGGGAGAGATATGGATAAAAAGAGGTATAGATAGAGGGTGGAAGAGAGAGAGGGGGCATAAGGAGATAGAGATAGGGGATAGAGATAGAGAGGAAGATAGATATAAATATGGAGAAGGAGATGGGGATCTAAGAGAGAGATATAGAGAGGAGAGGGAGAGATAAAAAAGAGAGGGAGAGAATGAGAGAGGGAAAGATAGAAAGATAAAGATAGAGATAAAGATAGAGATAGGAAGTGATATATAGAGAGAGGTAGAGAGAACGAGATATAGAGGCAGAGAGAGATGGAGAGATAACAAGGTAGAGATAGAGGGAGAGATGAAAGAAGAAATATGGAGAAATAGAGATAGAGAGACAAAGAGATATAGGTATAGAGGTCTAGGAAGAGGAAGAGGGAGAGAGAGAGGGAGAGAGATGGATGGATATAGAGAGCGAGACATTTCTAGAGATAGAGTGGGGGAGATCAACTTGACTTGTTTGTGACATCTTCTCATAAATCTTACCAACAATCATATTACAAACAAGCTATCCCAAGATTGTCAAAGAGAACTTCAAATGTTATAAGGATCAACATTGAATTACAAGAAAATATTTTGTTGCTTGGTCTCCTCAAGTCGAATCTTGGTCTAAAATGTACTTTCATAGGTGCAACTCTTAAAAACATGTACTAAGACAAACTAATATAGGGGATGGCTTAATTGGTTTTTGGTACATATTATTTTCACTTCTCTTATCTAACATCATCAAGGTTGTCCACATTGAGAATGAGGCCTCTAGTTTTGTTTTCTTGTATTGAACATTGTTGGCATGGGCCAAAGCCCACTCTAAATTTTGACTTTCCAATGCTTGAAGTAATAATTTTGTTTGTTTTGAAAAGATCTAAATTTGCAATTGATTCTTCATTTAATTCATGATACCTTTAAAGTATTTAGGCCCCTTCTCCATTGAAGTAGAGTGGCTTTTGGTACTTGTATAATTCCTTCACACGATGAACCATCTCCAACAATGCATGGCATGAGAAGTCTCTTGAAAAACAACCTCTTGGGAAAAATAAATTGTCAAATATAGTTTGACTCTTTGAAATAGGAGGAAACATGAGATTTATCTCTTAAATAGGATAACAAGGCAATGAGAAAAACATGATCAAAATCATCAAACTTAAATTTATTAAGCTTCCATTAGATTCTTGTTCTATATGAGAATCTATGAAAATATTTGACCAATCTTGTTACAAAGATCATGTTTTCCAATGCAGTGGTTTACACTCTTTTTTCCTTTTGTAAAATAATATTTTTTATTCAAAGAAAACAATATAATCTTTTCAATTTTTTAGTTAAATTTATAAACTTCAAATATCATAAGTTTTGAAAAATAATAAACTAGTAGAAATAAGAAAAATATAAATTTATATATAAAATTTGAATAAAAAATCAAATTAAAAATATAATAAAATGAATAAAATTATAAAATTGATCATTTGATAAAACAAATCCAATTAATCAAATCATAATATTATATCAAATATAAAATTATATAAAATATAAATGATAACTTTAATTAATAAATTCTAAAAGTAATTAAAATTTATAATTAGAAAAGTAAATATAAGTTTATAAAAGTGGTGATAGTGGGAGTTAAAATGGCAATGTTGGTAGAAGTTGAGGATATCATTGTTTTTTAGAGTGGGAGCATTCCGTGAGTGGTAAAAAGCAACAAAAAATGGTGAAAAACATGAGTGAATGAAATATACTATGAAACCTTATGCAGGCAAAAATAATACAACAAATAAGGCAATCTTGAAAAATTGATGGCAAATAAACATAACAAAAATGATGAAAAGTGATGAACGAACGAGATCTGTTCAATCATCTTGCACTGGTACAGAGATTGGAACAACTGTAGATCTGCAAAATAGGTTGTTCACTTCACATAAGGTAACACCTTTTGCATAAAAAATATATTGTCTATTTTTTATTGGCAAATAATTAAATATTTCATGATTTATTATATGGAAAAAATAAAAATCATTGTAGTTAAACAATGAAAATAGAATGTTGTGATGGTGTTTGCTTTAAATAATCGAAAGATCAATAAAAAGTAACTACACATGAAAATAGAGTGTAGATTTTTGTTTTTCTTTTATAGATTTGCTAACCACCTATATATCGTGTTGCCATTGTAGAGTTATGTTTATTGGTGTAAATAGAATGTAGATTTTTGTTTTTTCTTTCACGAATTTGTTGACCACCTATATGTGATGTTGTTGTAAATGCACAATATTGAGACATTTTTTTTCATTAGCAAACTTAAAATAAATAAAAAAATATTGCATGACTTATTAGACGGAAAAAAATAAAAAATATTGCAATTAAACAATGAAAATAAAGGGTGTTGGCAAGAAGTTGTGTCCACTTTTTGACCAAAAAGTGGAAGTGTTTTCCCTAATTTTCAAAATTCGACACATTTGACCTTAAAATTTGAAGCACTTAGAGATGGAATCTTCAAAAAAGTCATTCATCATAAAATGTAGTACTCGGAGTCTAGTTTCCAAATAAGTAATTTATTTCAATACCTAGATTGTACAAATTGAGTTTCAATAGGCGTTTCTAAAAACCACTTTTTAAAAGTCACTTTTTTTTTACCATACCATGCACGTGTACGACATCCATATTTTGACCTAAATTATTGTATTTTTCTAAATCCTTTTGGGAAAATATTTGTGACTCACTGAAGCTTGTTTTCGATATTTTTTTGTAATTTTTTATTGAATATTTTCTTTTTGTTAACTTTTTATTAGGCATATTTGTCATTTTGAAAAATTGTCATGTATGACACGCATAAGATGACCTAAACTTATCATTTTTTTAATTTTTTTTTAAATTGAAAAGAATTGTCTGAAGTTTGTTCTCGTGCAATCTGTTCGTCAAAATGTTATGTTGATTAAAAGTTATTAAAATAGTAAAAAACCTTGATATTTAAAGTTTATGGACCAGTTTCATCATAAATTAATTGAAAAATAGAAAAAATAATCTAATTGTAAAATATATATATATATTTGGAATCTGCATTGTCTCATCTAAAATGGGTTTTAATTTCGTCAAAAAATTCTACAAAAAATGTTGTCAGCCATATGTCCAAAATCGGTATTTTTCTCTGACATTGTTAGGACCTTCAACTTGCAGATCAAGCCAGGTTGAAGGCCTAGGTTCGGATTCCCAATGCTTTTCCCGAACCAAAATACAAGGTAGAAATCCAACCACAAAGCAAATTGAATTTCAAATTTTAGGAAACGAGATCTCGTTTATAGAACGGGATCCCATTTATTAACAAATGGGATCTTGTTTTATAATCGGGATCTCGTTCCCAATATTAAATGTCGTGACCATTGACGGGGAAACAAGATCCTGCTTTGTAAACGGGATCTCGTTCCTTTGTCAACGGTCCCCACATTTAATATTGGGAATGGGATCTTGATTATAAAATAGGATCTCGTTTGTTTTTAACCATTTTATTTAAATTTACTGTGAAGTCTACAACTTCACATGTACGGCTGAGAGCAGTAAAATTGGGCTATTTTTCATCAAGTATTGTCTTAAGGGTGGTGACTTGCATTTTTGATTAATTTTTTCAAAGGATGCATCATATAAACCATTTTTGAAGTGGAATTGTGTTAGTTTTGTACTTGTTTGGAGGAACAAAAGGTCTTCAACTTGCAATATGGATTGATTTTTTCAAAAGAGGCATGAAGAAAATAGTTTTTAAAGTGGACTTGTGCTAGTTTTCTACTTGTTTTGAGGAACACAAGAGGAAGAATTTTGTCCTTATAGGTCTTCAACTTCCAATTTGGATTGAATTTTTTGAATAATTTCACTATTGACATTCATTTGTGCTTGAGAATTTTATAATCATGGGAGATAAAGCTCGTAATAAGAGGAGGAAGACATTGACTCCTGAAGAAATTGAAGCAAAAAAAGAGGAGAGACAAAGACAAAGAGAAAGAAGAATGAGAATTAAATCAATGAATGATGAGGGAGCATCCAATTCCACAACTATTGAAGATGAAAACATTGAGGAGACCATGGTTGTAGATGAAGCTAATTTGTAAGAAGTCAATTTGGAGAAGAATATGATTATACAAACAAGTCCTACTATGTCTTCAAATCCCTCTTTCAATGCTATGGAGAATGTTTCAATATGCACAAATCTAGGTACATCTTCAAATCCACATGTTAGTGAAATGGTAAATTTGTATGTAGAAGTTTTACAAGATGTTGGACTTAACGATGTTGACATTGATAATATTCAGAGAGATGAAACTTTTATAGAATTTTTTGAAAATGAAAATAAGAATGATCCTTTTGTTGAAAATGAAAACAAAAACTGTTTTGTTGATGTAAATGAAAATGAAAACTATTTTGTTGATGAAAATGAAGATGAAAATCTAAATCTTTTTGAAGTTGGAAATGAAAATGAAGATGAAAATATAGAATGCGATGTTGAATTTAATGAAAATACTTTTTCTAAAATTGAAAGTGGTGTTTTTGATAATCTTCCTGGTCAAATTTCTTGGAGGAAAATAAGAACACATGCGAATAAAATATACAACAAATTCTTTTATCATAAAAAAATTGCAATTCAATGTCAACTAATGATGCAATTGATAGGAATGCAAAAAATGAGGAAAATAATGAAAAAATTAGGCTTTTTTGTTAAACCAAAAAAGAAAAGATCAATCACTAAAACATGTTATGTCTACTATTACTAGTGCCATTCAATCTATTGGGAAAAATAATCGATCTAAAGATAAAAATGTAGCAAAAAGAGATGTAACAACTATTATAGTTAATAAAGCAACTTTGAATAAAAGAATGGTAAGCAATATTAGTGAAGTTTTAAAAATACATCCTAAAACATTGCTAAGAGTGGCAAAAATAAGAGAAAGTATAGAAAATTATCCTATCAACCAATGTTCAAGTTTCAGTGGTCGACTCCCAAGGTCTGATATGAAATTGAATGTTGAAATTAAATATTTAATCAAAAAATATTGGCATGATAATACTAGGGTTTCATCTAATGCTAGAGATGTTTTAAAATTAAGGGTGGGGTCCAAAGTTCGTGATCCTTACCCAAAACACCTATTAGATACAACAAAAACTGAATTTTATTGAAAATTTTGTGGTGATTTAGTGTTACCTGGTAATATTAAAATAAGTCAAAGGTCTTTTGAAAAATGTAAACCGTGGTATGTAAAAAATAATAAGCAACAAATATCTTGTCGTTTTAAAACGCATGTTCAATTTCATTATTTTTATGATATTTTTCAATATATACGTTGCACCTTGCATACTAACATGATTATATAGGAATGGGGTATTAATATGCCACCTGAAGCAATAAGGAAGTTTATTTCAGGTTTATTTTGTGAAAGATCTAATGGTAAATTATTTTATTTAAGTTCTTGTATTTCTAGACAATGCATTGACTGTGGAAATCTTTCATTGTTAAGAAATTGTATGCATGAAAGTGTTGATAATGATTTTGGACAACAATTAGTAGATATTAAAAGATTTAAGAATGTTCACTATTCTTTAAAAGATGGAAAAATAGGAAAGTGTTGTGATTTATTTACAGAAAAAGTTAGTGTGCATGCATTTCTGAGTGAATTTAAGAATAAGATTGTACCAAAATATGTCATGCACTCTCAACATGCTCGATGGCTTGATGGCCAATGTCGCGCATGTAGAAACACATTTCCAATTGGTACTATACTTTCAGTGGTTGATTTTGTGGAAAATTATAATCTAGCTCAGCAATAGGAAATTCAATCACAGTATTATAATTTAGTGCAAGTAGCTATGTTTGTCCATATTGTTTATAGACATGCAGATGATAGCACTGAGGATGATAGAAATTTTTTGAGGGATTATCATTTTTATTTGAGTGACAACCGATTACACTCGTCAGAGTTTGTTCAATACTGTTTTAGTATATTCTATAGAAATTTAAGAGAAAGAGGAATCCATATGAAAGAACACCTCATATGGTCAGATAATTGTACGGGGCAGTTCAAGAATGCTCGAATGTTCTATTGGTTAAGTAGGGTTCACAAAGAACTTAATGTCCAACATATATGGAGTTTTTTTTAAGCTAGGCATGGTAAAGGAGAACATGATGGAGCTGGTGTGTGTGTCAAAAGAATTCTTCCTAGAGAACAATTAAAATTTGAAGATGTAGTAAAATTTAAACATGCATGTGGGATTGTGGATTGGTGTAATACAAGATTATCTGCACCTAGATCGAGTGAGTACTCTATAGTTCATTGATTCTTTTGGTTGGTTGAAGAAGAGAACATTGTACCTGAGTTGATTGTGAGACAATCAATGGATCTACTAAATGGAATTCATTTAGGAGTTCGACAACAAGCACATGGGCTATCTGGACAAGGAATCTTGCATGTTTTTTCCAGTTTTGTATCTCAGGAGATTTGGAAGCATGTGAAAATACATAATGGGTTGAATAGTGGGAGCAAAGATCGTTGACACCTGCACAAGCACATGATCAATATGAAAGAACTATTGAAGAAAATGATCAAGTGTTTGCATCTGAAGACTATGACCATGTTTCAAACCTTGTACAAGAAGGTAATTTAATTCAATTTATTTCATTTTATTTCACTTTATTAAGTTATTTTGTAATACTAAATTATTTATATGGATATGCGCAAGTTATTAAATCAATTTTTGTTTGCAGAAAATGTGTATGTTGTTGCATCTGAGGGGAATGAAGAGCAAACAAAATATTGGTTGGCTTGTTGTGTGGAGACTAAACATAAGTTAATATCACCTCGAGAAGATGATGATGGCTATCATTATCCAACAAGTACGGTGATCCCCTTAAGACATCCCCTTAAGCAAATTTTGATAACAAGTTTTTGATCCCCTTAAGCAATTTTTTAGAACAAGTCTTTGATCCCCTTAAGAAAAATTTGAGAACTTATTTGATGATGGTTTTCATGTTTTCCAATAGGATCGGTGGTGGTTGTTGGCACTTGGCTACGAAAATACCTAGCAAGGAAGAATGGTCTACCTGCATTCGAAGATTATGAAACACATAACAATATTATACATTATTCACATTTGGTGGTGGTAACAAATATAAAACTAGATCGGTATCGCAGAAGACCTACAAATAAAGTGCTATGGAAAATTTCTATGGAAGAGCATGAGACAATCATAGATGCATTGCAAAAAAGAGAGGATGCAGATGGTCCAATGGAATAAGTAAATACAGGAAAATATAGTTTTAGTTTTATATTGTCCTTTTAAATAGATTAAATACATGTTTTGATATTGGTCAAGTGTGTTATTAGTTGAAATTGATTTAAATTGTCCTTTTATAGATCCTTAAGCCATAATTAGAAAAATGATCTAGTCCATGCAGATTCAACCTAGACAACATGGAATACCTGGTAAAAACATGTAATTATTAGTTAAATTATATTTAAATACATGTTTTGATTACATATTGATATTGCTTGTACATTAATAGTTAAAATTGATTTATTATCCTTTTTTGTATCCTTAAGCTATCATTGCATTGAACTCATACTTTGAAACAATGAGGAGAGGATGCCTAGATTCAACCTACACACATGTGTGGAATACTTTTAAATGTAGGTACTTGAGTTGTGTACATATAGATAGTTTTATATAAATTAAAATATGTATGTTTTGATGATTTCATTGATATTTCTTGTACCTTTTTGATATCAAGTGGTGTTGGTGTGAAGACCTACTACATTCTGGGCACGAGTTTGAGATGTTCTTGAGATGGCATATTCAAATTTTGTAAACATTGTTTTGAGATGACATATATGTACATACATACTTACAAAATTAAAAAATTTGTACAAATTACAAATACATGTACATACATAATTATGTACTCTATGTACTTCTATGTGTCAAAATCGATATTCTATATATTTTGTTTGTTAAATGTGCATGTTTTCCTACTTTGAAACTTTATATTTGATTTTATAATCACTAAATATCACGCATACATTATTGTTAAATCAATTATATCCTTAAGATGTTGTATTATGACCCCTTAATACATCCCCTTAAGACATTGTATTATGACCCCTTAAGACACCCCCTTCAGACGTTGTATTATGACCCCTTAAGACATTCCCTTAAGATGTATTATGACCCCTTAAGACATCCCCTTAAGACGTGGTATTAGGACCCCTTAAGACATCCCCTTAAGACATGGTATTATGACCCCTTAAGACATCCCCTTAAGATGTTGTATTATGACCCCTTAAGAAATCCCCTTAAGACATTGTATTATGACCCATTGACCCCTTAAGACATCGTATTAGGACCCCTTAAGACATCCCCTTAAGACAACCTATAATTAGTGTTGGATGCTATTATTTATTTTGACAACTTATAAATTAGTATTCGATGCCATTATTTGTTTTGACAGCTTATAAATTAGTATTGGATGCCATTATTTGTTTTGATAACTTATAAATTAGTATTGGATGTCATTATTTGTTTTGACAGCTTATAAATTAGTATTGGATTCCATTATTTGTTTTGACAACTTATAAATTAGTATTGGATGCCATTATTTGTTTTGACTATACAAATTCATAATATTACCTAAAAAATTTATGGTCTATATTTGTTTATGGTATTGTCTAATAATTTTGACTATATTTGTTTATGGTATTGTCTAATCTTGTATGGTATTGTTTATTTCTTAAAATTTTATCATTTCTGGTATATAAACAGATTGCTTTTGTTTGTAAATTATGATTTATTGACTAATTATTGATTGATGTGAATTGAATAAGTTCATTGACTAATTATCGCTAATTATTGAATGTACATATCAAGTATGAGATCACTAAATTTGTAAATTATAAATATTAAAATGTCCTATTAATTTCAACTTTAATTTCATATTTATATTTAATTTCACATTAATGTCCTATATTAATGTCTTGACTATGAACATAAAATGCATAAATGTACATGTGTAAATTAAAATTTCAAAAAATAATAAAGTCGACAATTTATGTAAATATATTAAGTGCATGAAACCAATATATTAAGCGCATGAAATAAAGTCCATCAGAGTACAACCCATGAACTAAAGTCCAACTAAGTACTTGAGCCATGAAATATAAAGTCCAATAGAGTACATGAGAAACTAGAAATATAGTCCATGAAATAAACAAATATAACCTATAAAATCATGTTTCTAGGTCATGTATTGTCTCTATAATCAAGTGACCTCTTCACGCCATGCAGACTATGTGGATGACCTAAAACACTCTGTACAAGAGAAAGATGAAATCAAATGTAAGACAATGAAAAATGATTTAATGACAATTTAATTTATAATTCATCATAAAATTAAATTACCATCATATCTGGGTCTGGATGCTCTAGTGCACCTGAAGCAACCTCTAAATTCTTTGAATCAATCTACATAAACAAGACAAAGAAAGTTGAAATTAGGTGTACAAGTCTACAATTAAAAATGATTTAATTCAATTTAATTTATATTTTATCATATTTTAATTGTAATGTATTATGAGGTTGTGCACCCTCTTCTCCAGGACCTGTTTGTACATGCTCAACTACAAGATGTGTCTCATGCTATAAATGAAAAAGAATTTAAAACATGTATTAGCTCATATGTATATATATATATATATATATTCAATTTGAAATTTGAAATTAAAGTTATATTTAGAATATATAATTTATAATTGAATTTGAATATAATAAAAAAATTAAATTACCATTTGATCTGGAGCCTGCTCTGCATGTCCTCTTGGAGGTATAACTATGTTTGGGTCAGAGCTAAAAGTCACACTAACAAAGTCCTACAAGATCAAAATTAAAGCATGTATACTTGAATTATGTTAATATATATATATATATATATATATTCAAGTTTGCACATTTTGTGTAGAATTTTTTTTAAACAACCTAAAAATCAGAGGCCTCACGAGTAGCCGCAACATCTAATGTTTGGTCGATGCCCATTATCATTGTGGTATGAACCTAGACATACATGTAGACATTTAACAATTATAATATTTACAAGTGTACATGCACATTTCATATATAGAGAATTCAAAATTCATAATTGTAACTATACTAATGTAAGTTAAACAATTTACAATATAAATGTACCTTCCCCTAATCTACGACGCCCGATGGTGGAGGAGTGCTTGACAACCCCTCATGTGGAATTGACGTGGAAGCTGATTGACTCACCTAAACCAACATAAATATTTCAAACATATATGTGATTCAAATATAAATTTAAAACTCAAGTTAAAAATTATTTCATATATAATTTAAAAAATTGAAATCAAAATACACCATAAGGGTTGTTGAGTAGGACTGGAGTCGATGTATGTACTCGTGGAACGAATGATTACCCCATTGTTAGTGTCATCTGTACACCAAACAGTTTGATTGTTAAAATGTATTGCAAAATTTTCTTTGATAAATAAATTCGTCAAAATTCATATAAAATCAATGTGTAGATGCATATTTATACCTATGTCGCAGTGTCCTCAGGGTGATGGACTATTGTAAGAAAATATCCAAATGAACCACCAGAATCTCGACGTCCACCTGAACTAGGTGTGGCCTGATCAGGTCCACAACATACTTGATGGCAACTAGTACATACATGTGGGACAAGCCTCGACACTCCTGGAGTGGTACTCAAACCAGCTCCATAAAATACTCCTCCATCATCATCGTCTCTATGCTCTCCACTCGCTATCACAGAAGCACGTTGATCAAGGTCTCCTGCAAGTGTACTAAGGGAACCTAATGTCGAGACCAAAGATCGATGATGCAAAAGTGCAGGAATGGGAGGACCAGGAGCAACAACAAGGGGTTGTGCATGCACAGGGTGTTGGGGATCAACCCTTTCCCCTAACCTCTGTTGTGGCATGCTGCCACCAACACCCTGAAATAATTTAAAATCAAAATAATTGGGATTTTTCCCCATAACAAACTCTACATATAGTTTCCTCAAAAAATACAATGGGCACTCCCAATTAGCATGTGAGGGACTATCAAAAACCATATACCATCGATCCCAAAAATGCGCACTCATCTATGGATGTATGCACCACCTCATGGATATTCTAGATTTGTTGGGAGGAATGGGCTGTCAAGTAATGGGGTCGTGAAAGTAGGGGGCTAGGTGGGATTTCATTATTTTAAGGTCTAAAATTTGTTTATAAGAGAGATTGTCAGCATAAAATTGTCTCATATGATCTTTGTCTCATTGATGCCTATCTAGATCAGAATCAATGGTCCTAATGGCATCCACAACGTTTTGCATCGCAGATGCAAAACGTCTCACATGTGGTGGAATCAATGCTTAACTCTACATAGCATTGATTTGATTTTGTATGGATGCAACCTGATCATTTATGCATGCTCGCAAGTGAGCCTCATCATATGCAATAGGTGCTGGAGGTGGTATATTAGGTGGAGGTGGAGGTGGAGGTGGAGGGGGAGCTGGAGGTGGCTATGGCTAAGGTGGTGGATTGGTGATATCATCAATTTTAAAATCATCCATGATATGAGATATAAGAGTGCACCTGCATTAAATTATACAAAATTAACATACAACCTTAAAAAATTACAAGAAATAGTTAAATTTGGAACGCACATGCAAATTTGTTTAAATATGATGTGCATACATATATTAAGATCATATAAAATTGAAACAAACATATACATTGATTGAACTTGAGCATGTGCATACAAAATTCAAAATTTAACATTTACAAACATTTAAAATAAAAAATACGATGTATAATTTGCATGCATACATCATTAAACTAAACTATGTACATACATACAAATTTCAAAATTTAAGAACTATATGCAATTTGAATACATGTGTACATACTAAACAATAAACTTGAAACATTCACAAAAAGCTCATTTTATGTCTAACGCATATATATATATATATATATATATATATATATATATATATATATATATATATTACAATTTTCAATAGGAGATCATGATCTAGTAGATAGTCATAAAATATATACTATTATAAATTCATCATTATAAGTTCATAAATTCCACCAAATTCATAAATTCATGTCACTAAAAATATCCATCTAGAACCAAAATCATAAATTCACGTCACTAAAAATATCCATCTAGAACCAAAATCATAAATTCACATCACTAAAAATATCCATCCAACCAAATTTATAAATTCATCACACAAAATATCCATCGTTCACCAACTTCATAAATTCATAACTATTTAAGATCATTGTCTTAATTTAGAAACTATTGTGGCTCTCTACTGCATCTCTTCATTTCTTTGTGTTTTCCTATTCAAAATAAAAATTTCTCCTCTCCTCTAGCCATTGTCGATGCTCATCTAAGATCCCATCCATAGCCCTGACAACATCAACAATCGTTTGCATCCTAGATGTAATCATCCTCACAGGTGGTGCGACACATTCTTCATTTTGAATATTGTTGATTTGATCTTGGATGGTTCTAACATTGGAATTGATTTGTGCTTGCAAACAAGCACCATCGATTTCAGGTGGTGGAGGTGGGGGGTTATGAGGTGGAGTGGGTGGAGTGGGTGGAGGTGGAGGTGAAGGTGGTGGAGATGGATGGCGCAGAGGTGGATTGTAAATATTATTGAGTCGATCCATGTGATCTCTAAGATATGAGTGAACCTGCATTAGATTTGTAATTTCAAAATGTAAGATACATGTTTAGGAAATACCCTAAAACCATTCAATATAAATGTCCTAATTGAATACAAATGATAAAATATGTAAGCCTCATTTATGTCTAAGGCATGTTACTTGAATTAAAGTACAATTAACTATTAATATGGGACAGTTTATGAATGCTATAGGGTTTATGGTTTAGAGTTTAGGATTTAGGTTTTAGGGTAATAGGATGCCTTAAGGGGATCTATGTAGTAAGGTCCTAGTACAAAATGACATGTCTTTTAAGTGAATAAAATTTGGTGAAGATGCCCAAGGCAACCAAATTTCATAAAGGTCTGAGGCAACTTCACCAAATCTTATTCACTTGAGCCATGTCATTTTGTCCTAGGAACTTACTAGACATAGATCCCCTTAAGCCATCCTATCACCCTAAACTGTAAATCGATCAACCTAGATCATGATTTATCTCATTCATATTATAATCTTGTACGATCTTATTATTTTTAAATTTGGTTGCCTTGGGAAACTTCACCAAATTTTGAGAACTTATTTGATCCCCTTAAGAAATTTCATATTAGGACCCCTTAAGAAATCAATTTACGGTTTAGGGTGATAGGATGGCTTAAGGGGATCTATGTCTAGTGAGTTCCTAGGAAAAATGACATGGCTCAGGTGAATAAAATTTGGTGAAGTTTCCCAAGGCAACCAAATTTCATTAAGAGCCTAAGAAAAAATGATGGCTTTAGGGTTTATGGTTTATAGTTTAGAGTATAGGGTTTAGGGTAATATGATAGCTTAAGGGGATCTATGTAGTAAGATCCTACGACAAAATGAAATGGATTAAGGGAATAGAATTTGGTGGAGTTTCCTAAGGCAACCAAATTTCATTTTAAGGTCCTAGGACAAAATGAATGCTTTAGTGTTTAGGGTTTAGATTTTAGAGTTCAGGGTTTACAGAACTTAGGGTGAATTTTTGGTGTCCCTTGGAATATAATGAACTTGCAAGTTAGTGAAGAACATTTTCTTGTGGAATAGTTGATTGAGATAGCTCTTGTTTTAACTGACCAACCTAGATCATGAAATCTCATTCATATTATAATCTTGCACGATCTTATTATTGTTAAATTTGGTTGCCTTGGGCAACTTCACCAATTTTTGAGAACTCATTTGATCCCCTTAAGAAATTTCATATTAGGACGCCTTAAGACATCGATTTACAATTTAGGGTGATAGGATGGCTTAAGGGGATCTATGTCTAGTGAGGTCCTAGGAAAAAATGACATGTCTCAAGTGAATAAAATTTGGCGATGTTGCCCAAGGCAACCAAATTTCATTGAGGGCCTAGGAAAAATTGATGTCTTTAGGGTTTAGAGTTTAGATTTTAGAGTTTAGGGTAATAGGATGGCTTAAGGAGATATTTGTAGTAAGGTCCTGCGACAAAATGACATGGCTTAAGGGAATAAAATTTGGTGGAGTTACCTAAGGCAACCAAGTTTCATTTTAAGGTCCTAGGAAAAAATGAATGCTTTAGTGTTAAGGGTTTTGATTTTAGAGTTCATGGTTTAGGGTTTAGCGAACTTAGGGTGAAGTTTGGGTGGCCCTTGGAATAATGGACTTGCAAGTTAGTGCCTAGTTTATGAATATTTTTTATTTTATTAATAGATTGACTATTTCTGTAATAGAAACACATAATTATGTATTATTAAGATTGAGTTTGATGTATATTTTAACTGGATATTTTTTTAATTGAATATAAGATTATTTTATTTAACATTTTTTTCATTAATATTTCCCACTTAAATGAATTTTATGATATAAAATGTATAATATAAAATTAGTTAATGTTGAATCAAGTATTTTATTTTGATTGTTTGGAATTGAAACAACCTAAAAGAAAGAAAAAAAAATATTTAGATTCTTTTAGTGTCTAGGTAACTAGTGCAAAAATTGAGATTTTAGACTAAACTAGAAGCCTAATTAACAAGTAATTGACTAGAATGAGGGTTAAGATTGTCAAAAGACAATAGACAACACATGCAAACAAGAAATGGAAACAAGGCATGACTAAGAGAGATCAAAACATAAAATAGAAATGAATGTTGAATACTATCTAATTAAGTGACAATTGGAAATCGATTGTATACTTGGATTTATGAATTTGCCGACTAAATTTGCAAACAAACATTAATAAAATTTATGAATTGTAACTATTCTTTAACATATTGTTTTCTAATATAATTATAATTTAACATTGAAACTAAAGTTTAACATATCATTTTCTCCATACAATGCAAATGAAATTTAAAACATTTAAATTTTGCAAATGAATTTTCTTGAGCTCAAAATTAGGGTTTTCAAAATCAAAATGATTTGTTTGATTTCAATTTAGGGTTTTAGAAAAAAAATTTGTTTCAATTCAATTTAGTGTTTCAATTTCTAAGCAATTAGGGGTTTTAATGCAATTTTTTCATTTTATTTCAAACTAGGGTTTTCAAATTCATTTTTTTTGTTTGATTTGAATTCAGGGTTTCAAAAAGCTTGATTAGGGTTTCTAAATGCAATTTTTTTATTTCATTGCAATTTATAGGGTTTTGAAATGCAATTTTTAGGGTTTTGAAATGCAATTTTGTTGTCGTTTCAATTAGGGCTTTCAAATACATTTTTTTTTGGTTTGATTGAACAATGTAGGTTTCAGATGCTAAATTTTGTTTCTAAAATACAATTGAAGGTCCATTTTTTCATTTCTATTCAATATCTTCAGGTTTGATTGTGTTTTTTCATCTATTTCTACAATTCCTCATTTCTACTATATCAGGAAATAAAATGCTTAAAACATCAAATAAATTAAAAAAATACATGCTAAAATCAATTCTACTATTCACAATTTCAATAAAAAATGAAAAAATGCAAAAAAATGAGGGTGGATGGGTACTTGGAGGTTGTTTTTGGAGGTTGTTGTTGCTCAGAACTCGGGATCCCATGTGTTGCTAAAATGAAGGTTTGTTCGTTTTAAAAGAAATGAATACCATTAAAAAATGAGATCCCAATTATTACAAAACGGGATCCCATTTCGTACTAATCGAGATCTCTTTCCATGTCTATCGGTTCGGGACCCTTTAACAAATGGGATCCCAATTTTTAAAAAGCGGGATCCTGTTTAAGATTTAGGCTTAGGGTCCCGAAGCTAAATGGGATCCCAATTTTTAAAAATCGGGATCCCGTTTATAAAAATCAGGATCCCATTTTTTCAATGTCGATTTCATTTTTTTGGCTAAGGAAAAAAATTCCACGTTTCGTGGACTCAAATTTGTGCACTTACCCTAAAAAGAGAATACTGTCTGCTAACAATTAAATGAAATCGATGAAGTGATTACTGTCTGCTAGGTTTTGCGTGTTAGTGGAGAATAACCTTCTTCTCCCTACTTAGATTACCTTATCTTCAAGATTTGGCAAGTGGGTGCAGCAGATTGAATATGAAAATTCTCCCAATATTTTCCATTATTGCAAAAAAGTAGGTCATGCCTCCTTTACCTGCCTAAGGAGAAAGAAGCAACACTTTGTTTGGAAGAAAAAAGAGAAGATGCCTGTTGTTACGGAAGATCACACCAAGCTCTTCAAAAGCCTGAGAAGATGTATGTTGTTGTGGAAGATCACACCTCACTGCTTCAAAAAACTCAGATTGAAGACTCTAATAGTCCCTCAGTTGATACTCCTAGTTTGTTTGGTCCCACGAGTGGTTTTGTTTCTTATCCTTGTAATAAAAAGATAAAAGATTTGTGGAGAAGAACCCTTGTATAATGGTTTAGCAAAAATCTTTGGAACAATTTTTTAAACCACCTTGAGTTGGGTGTGTTGTTTTTCTGCTCCATTTCAATGGAGTTGCAGTGGTTCTGTTTGGTTGTTGTTTTGTGTTGTCTTATATTTCTTTCCTAGTTTTGTTGTTTTGTTGAGCTGAATGATATATCTTTTGATTTGTAAAAGGGTTGAAGGCCCTTTCAAAAACCCTACTTATCCAGTCAAAAATAATGAAAATAGAATGTTGTGATGTTGTTTGTTTTAAAAAATTAAAAAAAAAAATAAAAATCATTGCAAATAGAGGTGGGATTAACATTAGGAATATCGAATGGTGAATAATCCATAAAGTACAATGAGGTCATGTCACCCTTGGGATTTATAGTGTAGAAACTTTGGTCACTTATTTTCTTCTTCATGTCTATGTGTTTTAGGTCAACAATTGGGTTGCAATGAAGTGATTTAAAACTATGATATTTAGCACATGAATTATGTTGACAAGGTGGCATAAAAAAAGGTAGAAAGAAAAAGATAACATACCTTAAACTCTAAGATTTGATTTCACCAATTGCATGATGTTGTCTAGTTCGTTTTTGGCTTCACACTCTAAAATTTGAGATTTTTTCCAACTTCCTTAGTATTTAATTTTTAATTCTATATCAATCTAATAGAATTAGTAAAAAATATGAAAACAATCGTAGTATATTATCAAATTCAATCAAAAAACATGATAATTATCATTCCAAAACTAGGAACATGAAAATATTAGTTCATAGATTCAAATTTAGTCTAAAAACATTCAATTTAGTTATTCTATATTGACAAAATAAAAAAGGTGGTGGAATAGTTAAACAATAATTGATATTTTGTCAACAACATGAAAATTGTGTTTCTATGTCAAATAAAGTGCATATTGCAAAAAAAATAGAGCATGTAGGGCCTGAATTATGGGATCCCCATGTATTTTTACTATTTTTTGTGATTTCAACTAACACTCATGTTATAACCTAAATTGAGAATTCCAATAGGGAAAGAGGGAGAGAGCATGAGAGTTAGAGAGAGAGAAGAAAGGGATGGAGAGATAGAGGAGTCTAAAGAGGGACAAAGAGAGATGGAAGGAGGGAGGGAAATGTATAGAGAGATATGTCTAGGAAGAGAGAGGTATAAAGAGGGACAAAGAGAAAGGGAAGGAGGGAGGGAGGGAGAGGTAGAGATATAGGTCTAGATCTATTTGGAGGAGAGAGAGAGAGAGATAAAGAGAGAGGTAGAGAAAGGGAGAGAGAGAGGGAGGGAGAGAGGGAGGGAGAGAGGGAGAGAGAGAGAGAGAGAGTGAGATAGAGAGAGTTAGATAAAGTGGGAGAGAGAGGTCTTAAGAGAGACAAAGAGAGAGGGAAGGAGGGAGGGAGGTAGAGGTGGAGAAATATTCCTAGAGCTTGGGGGAGAGAGATATAGAGAAACAAAGAGAGAGGGGGAGAGAGAGGTAGAGATATGTATAGAGAGAGATGAAGGGGAGAGGTGGGGAGAGAGAGAGGTCTAGATCTCAAGTAGACATATTGAGTGAGATATAAAGAAAGGTAGAGAAAGGGATAGAGATAGAGATATATCTAGAGGGATGAGGAGAGAGAGAGGTGAGATAGAGAGAATTGGAGAGGGAAAGAGGGAGGGAGGGAGAGCTAGAGATATATGTCTAGAAAGGGGGGAGAGAGAGATGTCTAGAGGTAAGATAGGTCTAGAAGGAGAGGGGGTGAAGGAGATCATTTTTTCTTCATAAAATGCGAGCACATTATAACGTGCTTTATTTGCTTTGGGTATTTCTAGCCCTTAAGTTTGGATTCACCTTGGGCATTCAACCCAAAGGGTTGGGCTTACATTTTAACACCCACACGCATGTTTTTTTGTAGTTCCTAAAAAATGCTATAATCTTGAGCATGATCTCCATCAATTTGCATGTCTTTTAATGTTGAGTTAAAAAATACCACAGTAGCATTGAGATCTATCTTAGCTTCTAACCATGTAATTTTTTTTGCATTTCAAATATGTTGTTTTGATCTTTCATTATTTTTGCTAGTGTCTCTATTTTTTGTCAAAAACCTACATATGGTATTTTTTATTTCATTTATCGTTCATCGATATTTGAAAAAAAATACATTTTTACAAACTAGACTCTATTCTTTAGACATTAAATTTTTTTTTTTTTTTATAGTTTCCAAAAAATAGGGGGTGCATGTTCAATTTTTTATTTTTCAAGATGTGTCCACTTTGAGAATTAGTAAAAAATATATATTCATTAAAAAATTATCAGAAAAATCAAGTATAAACTACATGGTGTTAACTAATTTTTCATTGAAGTTATTTTTGAAATATTAAAAAAAGTTAACATTTTAGGGAGGGCCACACCAAATGCTATGTTATGTTTTTTGATAAAAATAGGAGAACTTTGTGTCACCCCCTATTTGAACCCCTTAATCTCCACCGTTTAAAAAAATAGTAGTTTAGAAAGTAGATTCAGAGCACTACAACTCTTGTTCTTATTGGATCTTCAACTTTTGAGCGTAACTATCTTCAATTTTCATCCAAGGTCATTTTTCCTAATTTTAGAAGAAGAAAAAATGACCACTTAAGACCCCTTTTTGGTCCCCCATTTTCATGCACATACCCAAGAGACTTCTTTAATCTACATACTAGCTTTTCTTTTCCTTTCTCAACATTGTGCTTAGGCTAATTCATGCAGATTTTTTCTTTTATTTCTCCATGCAAAGATATTGTCTTGACATCCATTAGATCAATATCTAGATTATATACAAAAGCAACAAAAAAAATATAATAGAAATTAGTTTTACAAATGGAGAGAAAATCTCATCAAAATTTTTTCCCTTAAGTTGAGAATAACCATTTGCCACCAACCTCACCTTGTATTTTTTGATCTTTTGCTCAAAAATGAATTTCTTCTTAAAAATATATTTGCATCCAATAGGTATATTATGCTTAGGAAGCTTCACAAAATCTATTCTTCTCTGAAGCAACCATCTCCTCATCCATTACCTTCTTTTAGGATTTCTTGTATATAGACTCTAATACCTCCTTTATTATTCTAGGACCATCCATGTTAGTAGTCAAAGCAAAAATATATGTTCAATATAATGGGATATAATTATATCTTTTAAGTGATTTCCCTTTTCAAGTACACCTCTTGAATAGTGGAGTATGAAGCTCTTCTATTTCTTCATCTAAACTCTCACTTTCTTTACTCCAACATGTGAGTGTTGAACTTCTTATTCGACCTCTAATACAACTTCCTTAATCTTTGGTTCTAGTTGCACTTCTTTCTCTTCATCTCTATTTTTCTCAATAGGAGATGATTTGATCTATTTTAATATCACATTGCAACCATACAATCTTCTTTTGTCACTTAATTACAAATCTTAGATCCTTCACACCTTCACTTAACTAATGAAGATACACTCTTTAGTTCTTTGAAATCCAACTTGATCTCTTCTCCTTAGGAACATGCATATATACATCACAACTAAACACTCTGAGATGTGAAAATGAGGGCTTCTTTCCTATCTATACTTCCTCAAGGATCTTATCAACAAGAGTTGATACATCATATTGGTTGAGAAGATAACAAGTAGTACGTATTGCTTCAACCCAAAACTTCTACTCCAAACTTGAACTACTAATAATAATCCCAGCCTTTTCTATCAATGTCATATTCATGCACTTTAAAAATCCATTTTGTTGAGGAGTATATGGAGTTGTCTTTTATCATGTTATGTTGTCCTAAAAAACTTTTCAAACTTTGTTGATCAAAATTTTGCACTATTATCTATTCTCAATGTCTTGATCTTCTTTCCACTCTAGTTCTTTATAAGAGCTTTGAATTATTTGAAGCTACACAAAAAAAATCAACTTATATTTGAGAAAGAAAACCCATTTTTTCAATAGAAATCATTTATAAAAGATACATTTTAAAGGGTTTATCGTAAGACACATAAACGAGTCCAAATACATGACTGTGAACCAAATACAAAATCCCTTTAGATCTAGAAGACATGATTTTATTTCACATATATATAATGTTCAGAAAAATACAAATCTAAAGAATAGTCAACAAGCCCCTCAACTATATCTTTAGAGTTCAATGCTCTTAGACTTTTCTCATCAATGTGGCTTAGATGTTATTGCTATAACATTATCTTTTTAACATGAATTTTTTTGGTGTCTAAAATCATAATCTTTGGAAGTATTAAAATTAATCATGGTGCTTGCATCAACTCAAAATATAGTTCCAATATGAACTCCTTTTTCTAGAATCATGCCTTCTCTCAAAATTTTATATACATCCTTGCTAAAGACAACTTGTACTCTTGTATCATTCATTTTACTTATAAAAATATAGTTTCATGTTTTTCACCCTTCAATCAATAAAAACCAAATTCACCTTCCCATGACGAATAATAATTTGAAATGAATTGTCCCCTAAGATGAATTTACCTCCATAAATTCCTTCATACCAAAAATACTACTCCTTATTCTATAGAGGTTTTAGAGTATAAATAATCACAAGGATCACTCTTTACCTTCTCCTTACAAAACTTATAAATGTGCCCTTTCTTCTTTCATTTCCAACAATATACTTTTAAATTTTTAGGAGACTTAGATCTATCTTTTTGACTTAAACCTATAATCTATTTTCTTGCTCTTGAATTTATCCTTTGAATGGCCTATTATGACTAGAGAACCTTGATGAATTCAAACTATTTCCACCTCATTTCTTAAGATAATAAGGCACTCACCACCTAATTAAGTTTCAATTTGGAGATAATGCTACTAATTGGCATCACAAGGTTATTTGAAGAGCATAACAATGAAAACAAGGTAATGCATTGATATTCCTCATCTATATTTAAATATATGGACTATGGCTAACTCACAATAATGTTGAATGCATTAAAACTCTTAGCAATGGAATCTCCAACACTCATTCATAAAGAATACATCTCCTTTTAAAAAGGTTTATTTACCAAAGATTTAGTTTGGTACATGTTTCTCAATTTCTTCTAGAGTATAGTGGAGGCTTCTCTTGAAACATTCAAGAGAACTAAATTTAATAGACAAATACTAACTAGGGTTATTTCTTTCTAATCCAACATTTTCCAATCTTCATCATTAATGATTGCAAGTTTAGAACCAAAAACCACAACCCAAAGGTCTATCTACAAGTAGGCCCTCCATCTTGAGCTTCTAGAGCTCAAAGTTGGTTCCATAAGAATTATCAACCTCAAATATTTTAGTATAAATTTTTGTCACTCTATACTTGAAAAATAAATCCTCTTATGCCCAGCTTCCA
Organism: Sequoia sempervirens; assembly: GCA_007258455.2. Classification (NCBI taxonomy): domain Eukaryota; kingdom Viridiplantae; phylum Streptophyta; class Pinopsida; order Cupressales; family Cupressaceae; genus Sequoia; species Sequoia sempervirens. Next base: position 87,499 of record VDFB02090123.1, on the reverse strand, counting down.
ATCAAGAAATAATTAATTTCAAGATAGCCTTACTCCTCTCATGGACCTAACAAACTAGCCAATCTCTCATACCAAATGAAAAGAAATAATGCACCAAAATGTGATAATTTCCTACTTAATTGTTTGAGGAAATTAATATAACTAATCTAGATCTAAAAATAGTTTTATTAGAGTAATGATGCTTATAATGGAATAAAGGAAAGAATAAGAATATAACATAGGGGATACCATAGGAAACTAATAGAAGGAGAAAACCCAACAATAAAAGAACCTCAATAGATTAACAATAATAAAATATTACAATACACTTTCAAAGATGAAATATTCTTATAAGATATCCAATCTTTAATTGAAGAGACAGTCCAAAAACATAACTCTACAATGCAATATTCAAAGCACTTGAAGAATACAACAATTGTCTCCACCTTCAATACTTGCAAAGATGAGATTTTTTGAATGAATAAACCACTCACCCAAAAATTGTTTATATAGACAAGTAGCTCTCTTGGAAACCTCTAGTGGTATCCAAAACTATGGACTAAGCAACATGAAACCTAATTAGGAGGTTCCAAAGTGGTTTCATGAAATGACACATACTTCTAAGAGCCCACTTAGAAGTATTCCAAGATCTATAAAATCAAGTTTTCAAATTACAACAATTGTACCAAAAGGTATAAATGATTCTCTTAATGATTTTGTCTTCTTCTTAACAAATTTGTTCTTATGTGTCTCCTTATGGTTTTTTGCTTTTAGCACACCTAATCAATATTCCATACAAGAATATTATGAAAGGTGTACAACACCTTTCAAACATTTAAATTATGTTTTATATTACAACACTAAAAATGTTGGTAATTGAAGGAGGTTGTGTTTGTTTTTTTATTAAATAAACACTTTTGGATGGAACTATGAACCAAAATAGAATTTTGAAAGGACCCTAAAGCCTTGTACATGAAGATAAAATATAAACAAAAAGAAATAAAAACCTAAGAAAAATAGGTCTTAAACCCAAAAAGGCCACATAAGAAATAAATGACAAAACAATAAACTCACATCAAAGGGATAGAAATAAGCATTGCAATCATGAAGGTTTGGATCCAAACCTCTCCAAAGAACACTAAATAGGAACCAAAGACTAATTTGTAAGGGGAATAGTTTGAAAAAGATCCAAGCTCAACCAAAAGATAATTTATAAGCTTTACAAGTGATTATAGTTTCCTCTTATCATTAATCAAAGACTCCTACACATTCCCTACAAGATGCACAACCTCAGTGTATTAACTCCTTATAATCAAATTTAATCCTCATAGCAAAGTGCTCTTAAACTCTAAATATCCTTCAACATTATTAACCTCTTTCCCATGATTGGGAGATGGTATGGTACTTCTTGTTTGAATGTGCTCCTTTTTGTTGATATCTTTAGCACAAGTGAGAGAAGTACCCAACTGTATGGAAATAAATGCAAACCAATGAGGAGGACTCATATTCAATTCTCTACTCCTATAATCCAAGCTTGGAACACAATTTAGTGGCATTTGGTAACACCTTGTCAAAATTAGCTCTCACGGTCCATCAATGTGGAAGGTGTATGAGCTCTATTAGGGTTTTCTTATGTCTATGTCATCCTTGGCCCCTCTTGCGTCATACTGCACCATTGGCGTAGGATTTTTCTCTTTTCCTGTGTGTATGACCACATTTACTACAATTTTTTGGTTTTAATATGCCTTTAACCAGCTTTAACCCAGCAGTTCTTGTTGGTATTGGTGGTTCGACGACTCTGCTCAATGGCTCCTCCTCCAAACAAATGACACTGAAATTTTTTTCTGAAAGTGTTTCACGAGGTAAGTCTTTTAACTCCCCAATTGATGTGGTTTTACCTTTACCTGATTTTGATTCTGCTTGTCAATGGCTTGAGCAACATACTCTTGTTGGGTATTTTTTTGGGAGGACTCCCCCTGAAAGTGTGCTTAAAGAATGGGTCCATAAGGCCTGGGTCCCTCATGGAGTTTTCCTTGATATGGTCCAAAATTTAACCAAGAGTTTTTTCCTTTTCCGCTTTACGAAGGTCAGTCATGTTTAGGAAATCCTAAATCATGGTCCCTGGTATGTCAAGTCTTCTCTGTTGGTTTTCCAGTCATGGACCCGGGACTTCACTATCTCAGATGACACCAAGTTACGGGTCCCATTCTAGATTGAGTTCTAGGTTTTCCTTTTCCTTGTGTGCCTTTTCTAAGTCATATTACGTCCTCTCTAGTGAAGGTCATTTGGATTGAGCCAGATAGGTTTTTCTAGGCTTGACCCTAGAAATGGGTCTGCGTTGAAGTGGACCTTTCATAGGATTTGAAGGACTCCATTAACATTCAAATTGGAGCTCTCTAACATACCCAGAATTTCACTTATTTTAATATGTCGAACATGTGTTATAGATTTCAGTCCATAGACCATAAGATCAAGGACTACCCTTTGGCAGTACCTCATACTCCTCCACCGTGGGAGTCTGAAAAGCCCCATCAGGTGGATAATTCTATTGCCAAACTTGATGAGAAATGGACCATGGTTACAAACTTTAAAAATAAGTCCAATGGCTCTAAGACAGTTTCCAAAGTCCCAGAGCCAACTAAAGATGTTTCAAACCCTTCGGTGAAGGTGAAAGAGGCCCCAGTTAGGGCTGACAATATTCCAGTGCGGCCCAAGCCGAAGGCTATGCCTCAGCCTGTTGCTGTTATGATAGAAAAATTGAATGCTTCTCCTCCCATGATGGGAGCTCAATGGCGGTCTCGCAATCCTTCTCCACCATTAGAAGAAGGAGAATATGTGCAAGAGAAACAAATATTTTATTCTTTGAATCTTCAAATTGGGCCAGTTCCGCCAGAATTTTTGTAGAATTGCTTCTCTACTCTTAATGAGGAGGAGCCAGACTCCGATGATATGGAGGAGTTTCACTCATGAATTTCCTCTCATGGAATGTCCGAGGTTTGATAGACCTCTCCAGAAAGTATTCTGTTAGGGATACTTTGCAAAAGTATACTGGTATTAAAGTGCTTTGAAGTTAAAATCACTAGTTTTTTGCTTGTGATGGCATGTCATTCTATTTGGCTAGCTAGTCAAATGTTTTGTACCGATCATGAATTTGGACGTGGTGGAGTTGTCACCCTTTTATCCCCATGGTGGCATGCTTGTGTGGTTGACCATAGGTTTGACCCAACAGATCGACTCGTCTAGATCCTCCCCAACATTGATAATCACTCCTTTGGGATTATTAATGTTTATGCTTCTAATTATGTTGTGGAATGCTCTTTCCTTTGGTGTTGGATTGTTGATTCATTTCTAGTTGCTACTTGGCTATTGTGTGGAGATTTCAATATGGTTGTGATGGTGTATGATAAAGATGGCACTCTTCCATTCAAATGGGAAGCTAGCGAATGGGAGGCGTGGTTTTACATGTGTAATAAATTGGGGCTCTTTGATCTCAATATTGGTTGTTGCCATTCTCATTCTATTTGGCACACTTGGTGTAATTACCAGGCTAGATCTGATAGGATATTTAAGTGCCTTAATCGTGCCATGATCTCGGCTCAATCTTTCTTCTCTTTTGATATCTCTTCACTCTCGATTAAGCCATTAGTTCATGTGACATTGTCAGATAATTTCCCCATTTCTTTTCGCATTGAATGGGAGACAAGATAGCCTCGAGCCTACAAGATGCTTTTTTTTTGAAACGTCTTTTCTTTGTCATCGACTCACTTTGGCCCACATTCGTAGGGTCTGGAATTTTGAGTGTAGACCACCTCATAATACAAGCTGGATTAATTGGTGGAATGATGCTATCACTCACACATCTAGATTTATTCGTATTTATGGATGCCAATTGGCTAATTTTTGCTGGTGGTCTTATGAAGCTACCATAGCCGACCTATGCTCAGCTACTGAGGCTATAGTGGCTAGCCCTTTCTCCCCATCATTGCAAGTCAGGGTAGCAGAATTAAGGCAGCAAAAGCAAGTTGCAAATAATTATGTTGCCAGAGGTGCACAAATCAAACCCAGATTGTACTAGTTAAAAATTGGCGACCATGCCTCCAAGGAGTTTTTTTTGGCCATGTGTGCCAGGCACTCTTCTCTTGGCATCAAAAAAATCAAAGAAGGAACCTAGGTGCTTTCTGAGCTACCTGACATTCTCCAGGCCTTTGTTTGGCATTATGAACAAGTTTTCACTGCTCAAGAGTATAAGCTGAAGCGACAATAAGCCCTTCAGGATTTCCTTGTTGTTGTGCCAAATAGGCTATCTTTAGCCCAAAATTTTTTTTGCGAGAAATTGCTCATTGTTGAAGACTTGAAGGAAGCCATTCATACCATGGCAGATGACAAGGCCTTGGGTGTTGATGATTTCCCTTGTGAATTTTACAAGGCCCTTTGGGACTATGTTGGGCAAGACTTACATAAAGTCTATCTTGAGGCTTTTCATTCCAAAACCCTGGGTAATATAATTAATAAAGGAATTATTAGATTCATATCTAAGCCTGAAGATCCTGAGGATATCTGCAACTAGCAACCTATCATGCTCCTCAATGTATCTTATAAAATCATAGCTAAAGCTTTGGCTATGAAGATCCACCATCTTTTGCCTCAAATTGTGCACCCGGAGAAAACTGGTTTTATTAAATCAAGATTTATTTTGGATAACATTATTGCTATGTGGGAAGGTATGGAGTGGGCTAGGCAACCATAAAGCCCTTTTTCTCAAAATTGATTTTGCTAAAGCCTATGACCGCATTGAGTGGCCTTTCATTCTTTCCATGTTGAAAGCCTTGGGGTTTGGGCCTAACTTCATTTAGGTCATCCAAATACTTTTCTCAGAAGCCTCTACTTGTATTACCATCAATGGCCACCAATCTTTTGCCTTTGGTTTATTCTGCTCCATTTAGAAAGGATGCTCACTTGCTCCTTCTCTTTATGTTCTTGCTACTGAAGGATTTGGCTATCTGCTGGCCAATGCAGTTTCTCAACAATGTGATAGAGGCATTGCCTTTCCTAACTCCCAAGCTCAACTTGTTAATGGTAATTTTTTTGATGACTTTCCTCACCCTTCTAGAGGAAGAGAATAATATTTAGGCGACTCTTGAATGTCTTAACATTTTTTATCTTGCATCTAGCTTCACTATTCAATAGCATAAAACTCTATGCTATAGGTAGTCTATTCTTCCCTCTCCTCACTGGTTTCAACAATACGGTCGGAAATGGATTGGGACAAGGGAAATCTTTCAGTTTCTAGGCATTCCCTTCGCCTTCGAGGATTCTTTAGTTGAGTTGTGGCAAGTTGTTCTCTCTAGTATTAGAAAAAGCTAGCCTATTGGATTACCAAGCCTCTTTCTCTAGCAAGGAAATTCCAAGTGTGCTCTAAGATCTTGACTACTACACATGTTTACTACTCCTCTTATTGGGATCCTTTCAAAGTCGCCTATGCCAAGCTTGAAAAACTACTTCAAGAATTTCTTTGGGCATCTACGGAGTCCCATAGAGGGTTTCACTACATTGCCTAGGAGTTATGCTGCCTACCTAGAGACTCTGGAGGTCTTGGGCTGCTCTCCACTCAATGACAAGGGATTTCCTTGTGTGTGAAATGGATAATTAGAGCCCTTACTAGAGATGAAGCCTGGAAAATTCTCCTCAGGAATGGCATCCAATCCGGCTTTCCTGTTCACAGACCCACCTGGAAGGGGATTGGCTTTCAAACCCTTCTGGTTATGAAGGAACTAGTCCAAATTATGGGAAATTTCGTGGCCAAGAGCATTTGGAGAGCCTGGGAAGCGGTTAAGCTTTGACTCCATTGGTCCAGCTTTGGCTTCTGTGATGGGCTTTTGCTCAATCAATAGAACGTTTGGTGGTCGCCCCTCTTTGCTAGTAATGGTCAATTGTTGGCCAAATCACCTTGTCTTAAACTACTAAGGTTCCATAAGAAAGGCATTCAAACTTTTCACCATGTGTTTCACAGACCCACAATGTGCATTATGTTGTCGGAAGATTTTCGTGCTCTCTACAGTCTTCAAAACTAGGACTGTGATTCTTATGATGGTTTGGTGAATGCTATTCCTACAAATATGCTTCATAAGGTGGGAATTCGTGGGTCCAAGCCCTAGTGGAAGGACTGAAAGTGGTACCCAGATACCCCTTTCAGGAATTACAAGACTAGGCTTGGTTATATGTGGCTTTCACTGCATTTTTCAATGATTGAAAGTCTGAAGCAGAGGTGGCTTCTTCAATCCTTCACTCGTGTTTGGCGAAAAAGATTCTGTACCACTTGGTCTGCAAGTGTTGAGCTGAAACTTGCCCACTTTTTTTGGTGTATTCTTTTCCAAGGCTTACCTATGGGGTCTCAACTTGTTCACTTGGGGGTCCAGGACCCTCAGTGCCCTTTTTGTGGGCAAGCTGAGTCTCTTAAGCATCTCTTCTAGTTTTGCACTAGAGCTTAGTAGTTTTGTAATTGAATTCATGACTTCTTTCAGCCTTTCAAACCAGAGCCCTTCTCTTGGCATATGGTTTTGCTGGGAGATTCACCCAGATTTCCTGCTAAATATAACCATCTTTGGCATGCTTTCAGGGTGGAAATCCTCTTCAGTATCTGGAAAGATAGAAATGCCTACATATTTTCTCACACCCAAATGGATAAAAATGTTTCTTTGTATTCTAAAGCTATTATTTTCTCTAACGTGCTTTTGCAAATTCAAGTTCAAGGAAACAAAGTTGCACTTGAGGTGGCTCACCTTCAGGTGCTTCTGGACCATTGGGGCAATGCCCCATGTATTATGGATCGGGTGCCTCCTTCGCCCACTTCCTCTCACGATCAGTTGCCCTCTCGAGGCCAAAAGTAGAGTGGCTTTGCTCGCCCCTACTCTCAGCCTCTTCTTCGACATGGTTCTCGCCCTCCTTGGCGGTCTCGTTCTCCTCCTCCGTGGGGTGGCTAGGGGTGGCCCTCTAGAGGAGTGGCGGGGAGCAGCGATGGTGGTTCCAAGTGGCCCTCTAATAATACTCCTGGAAGCGGCTCTAGTTGGCCAAACTCTAGCAAGTATTTTCAATGTTTGCAATCTTGCCCCTGATGCGAGGAAAAGGAGATAAAGAAAAAAAAAGTTGACGATGGCTAGGGTCCTCCTCCTGATGTCACTCTAGACCCTGTTGATGTATGGGGGAAAAAAATGGATGACAGAGACCCTCCTGGCTCTATTTGTATTGCTTTGGCTACCTAATGGCCTTTTTTAATGTTTGTAATCATGGGCTTCTAGGCTAGGCCCATGTGACTGGTTATTTTTTGGATTTTTGGGCATTTCCCACATGACTCTCGAGTTGTGCCTTCTTACCACCCACTTTTTTTTGTGAATATGTATTTTAATCTTTATAATTAATATAGATTAGTTCCTATTCATAAAAATAAATTAGCGCTCACAAAATTTGGAAAAACCAAACATTTCATGGATTTCGTGACTTCATCATAGACAAGAATTAACCAAGAAGAGTTAACAATGCCTCACATGGTCTCCTCATCCCAATATTCCAAAGGAAAGATTGAGATCCTAACACAAATAAAGACCTTGTTAAAACTTTACTTGTTAGTGTCAAAAATATATAGACCAAATTGTAGAACCCCAATCCTAATATTTGCAAAACACAATAAACAAACACATAGTTAGATCAAATGCAAGTAAGAATCAAGATTCCCCATGAAATCCATTAGCAATGCTCAAACTAGGAAATAAAATGAAGAACACAATAAGAAAGTAATGAAATCCTAATTAAACATGCAAACTCTTGATCCCATGGGGGAATTGGTGCCAATTTTATGTGAAAATTGGCCCTTTCCCAACTCCAATGATGCAATGTTGATGAGTGATGAAGAGTGATCCACTTTGTTGAAGATTCAAATATGCTCCATGATGAAAAATCTGCATAACCTAGCTAAGACTCTAATAAAATTGATGAAAATGGTGATGCTTGAAGGTGAAATTGAGTATAATAAGTTTACTCAAATTGTGGATGATTAATTGAGGAGAGAAACCTCTTATTTATAGGAAGATAAGATGGAGAAATGCCCAAAATGAAGCAATGTGGGACTAACTTTCAACCAATGGCCAAATGCCACTTGTCAAGATGTGAATGGGAAAAGGATGTGCACATTTTGATGAATGTGCCCATAAACGCAATTAGTTGAAATGACAAGGTGGAGGGAGAGTCAGATGGAGTTATGGCCACTTGGCTCAAGGCAAAAGGACTTGTAAGATGAAATAAATGTTGTGTTGGAAGGACACATCCCATTTGGAGGGATTTTCAAATTTGGAAGAATATTCTCTAAAGATGCCAAGTTGAGAGAAAATAGAGATTTAATAAATGAATTAAATGTATTTTCATGTGCAAGTGGAAAAAGCTAGAGGATGGGACATGGATTAAGATTAGATTTAATCAGGATTTGATTAAATAAGAGGAGATTAGGTGATTTGAAAATTTTGACTTAGATTTTAGGATTTAAATAAATCAAAGTTGAGACGGAAATGATTTAGACTTAGTTAAATAAATATTTTGATTTATTCAACTAAATGGCACTACTGAATTTGACACCATTTTCTAATGGCTGTTCGTCGGTCGTTCGACAAATCTTTGTCGGAAGAGCGATGAAATGGAAAAAATCTTTGCGTCACTATTTTTTCGTAGAAAGGCCGACGACGAATTAAACATCGAAATAACAGCGAAGAATCGTCGGTCGTCGACATCGTGAAACGGCTCAGACTTTCATCGGCATATGGACGAACACTTCATGTATCCACCGACGAATTACACTAGAAGTTCATCGCCAGTTCGACGAAATGGGCAAGCAATAGCGTCGAAACAACACCAGATGTTCATCACCATTTTGACGAAATAAGCAAGTAGTAGCATCGAAACAACACCAAGATTTCATCGACTTTGCAACGAAAATAGCAAGGAGTAGAGTCGGAAGAACACCAAAAGTTCATCGAAAGTGCGACGAAATGGGCAAGGAGTAGCATGGAAACAACGCCAAAAGTTCGTTGAAATTGCGACGAAATGGGCAAGGAGTTACGACAAAACCTTTTTCGCAGCTATAGCAACTTCATCGAGCCTTTCTATTGATTCGTCGGTGGTTGTCATTGAAATTGTGACGAAGCATCAATTAAAAATATATATATATATATATATATATATATTTGTGGATATGTACCATTGTGGAGACTGACGACTGATCATACATACAGACTGCATATTGGTTTGATGCTTCAAATGATGCATTTCTTATATTGAAAATTGCATTACCTTATTGAGATTCTCTTTGTTTTGAGAATAGTTTAATATTCTCTACTTAACAGGGCCAACCACGTGACGGTGGAAGCTCATTTGGCCCCTCCCCCCCTCACATCACTCTCAATTCCCCATACCCAATCGTATAACATTAATCATTCATTCATCCATTAATAACATATAACATTCATTCATTAACATATAACATTAATTAATTAACATATTCACATTCATTCATTAACATATAATATTCATTCTTTCAATTTTTACATATTATCAAAAGTATGGTTGTCATGATATGATTACAATCACTTTTTTTTTTGTTTCTTTTTGAAAGCTACATAAAGCTGAAGTGGAGTATCGTTTTCTAAATCAATATCTATCCCCCTTTAGTTGTTCTTCCCTCTGCTCGTGATCTTAATGTATGCCTAGTCATCTACTCATGACGTGGACGTCGCTGCAAGGGGGGATCTGTTGCAATAAGAAAGAAATGTTAAACTGATATGTTTACTATTATTGTTACAAGTATTTCATTAATTAAAAGAACATTAAAGTGGTTCTCTTTACCTGATGGGTCCACATCATGTTCCTGAACTTTTGTTATAGACTCATGCTCAACATGTTGAACACCCTCTAAATCCTGATCTGCAGTTGAAACACGAAAGGTTACATTAATTAATACACCAATTGAAATTAAATATGTTTAAGAGAACATGAGGGTGGTCCTCTTTACCTAATGGGGCCAAATCATATTTCTGATCTTCTCTAGTCTGATTATGCTCAACATGTTGATCATGCTCTACATGCTCTAAAGTTGAAACACGGAAGGTTACATTAATTAATACAACAATTGCAATTAAATATGTTTAAAAGAACTTTAGAGTGGTCCTCTTTACCTGATGGGGCCACATCATGTTTCTGATCTTCTCTAGCCTGATCATGCTCAACATGTTGATCGCACTCTACATGCTCTAAAGTACCGAGATGCACACCATGACCTTCATCGCACGCGTTAGCTCACCACTCGCAAGTTGCATTCCAATGTCATATGCGGTATTATCATTGCTTGAATGTTTAAAACAAATAGGCATGTAATTAATTTATGGTGGAAATTAATATTGAATAGATTGCACAAGTATTCAATTTTAAATAAACTTTATTGAGTTTATTTACTTGCGTGTTAGATGCAATGGAAGATTGTGTTTGCCCGGTCAAGACTCTTAAGCATTCAGCCACGGCTCCATAGCCTTGCTGGAAGGCAATCTTGGTCCTCTTTTGTAGGAACTTTCTGTTGAATTGAGCCTACATTTCACGAGAAGATCATGAATTTTGCTTCTATGGTGTGATAAAACAAAAATTGTTTTCAATTTATTATAATTTGGATGCAATATTTCATTTATTGATACTTACAATTCGTGTGGCTAATTTCATATAACCACCAGAGCCAAGTTTGTTTTGCCTGTGCTTTTCTAGTCTTGCCTTTGTTGCCTTCGATGTGTCGGGCAGCCTATGAAAATTTGAAATATGTTAGATTATGTTAAAAGAAAGATTAATCAGTATATAATTACATTGTTGATAGTATCACACATAGCATACAACTTTTTAAAAAAAAATTAATGGCATTTCCATAGCATACAGACATTGAGAGCAAATAAAATACAGAGTTCAATCCATGAATTATAGAAAATAGATTTTTGTTGGTTATATTCATATCGCTGATTACATTGCACAAAAAATACTACAACTACATAAATATTAGATGGTGACAGTTGCCTATGCTACCACATTTTTCATACATGTCTACCAAAGCATTTTATCAAATAGTTCACTGCCTTGCTGCTATGGCTAAAAGCCTAAAATAGATGCTTTCAAACAAGCTATGGATGCTTGGAAAAAATCTATCAAAGCATAATAGTAAGCAATAACATAGACAAGGCAGTGAACTGTTTCAAAAAATTCCTCAAAGAAATGTGGCATCATGGTGATGGAATGCCATGACAATCCATAGCAATTTGCTTATCATGGCATTCGTTATGGCATTCCATCACCATGAGACCACATTTTTTTGAAGCATTTTTTCAAATAGTTCACTACCTTTTCTATGCTACCACATTTTTCATACATGCCTACCAAAGCATTTTATCAAATAGTTCAATGCCTTCATGCTATGGCTAAAAGTAAAAACCTAAAACAGGTGCTTTCGAACAAGCTATGGATGCTTGGAAAAAATCTACCAAAGCATAATAGTAAGCAATAACATAGACAAGGCGGTGAATTGTTTGAAAAAATCACCTAAAAAATAATATGATCTCCGCGGTGATGGAAATTCCATGACAATCCATAGCAATTTTCTGTCATGGAATTCATCATGGCATTCAGATCACCATGAGACTACATTTCTTTCAGACATTTTTTTCAAGCAGTTCACTGCCTTGTCTATGCTACCACATTTTTCATACATGTCTACCAAATCATTTTATCAAACAGTTCATTGCCTTGCTGCTATGGCTAAAAGCCTAAAACAGGTGCTTTCAAAGAAGCTATGGATGCTTGGAAAAATCTATCAAAGCATAATAGTAAGCAACAAGCCATGGTCTCATGGTTTTTGCGAAAATTGGCTCAATTTTATTCACGTTTTTTCTTGATTTTAAACCGCGTTTTTGGCAATTTTATAGTTTGAAACGGAAAAAAATGATTGACCAAAAATTCAATTATTTTTTCAAAAAATCAGGGAAAAAATTGTCCAGCTTGCAATTTTTTTTAAAATCACGATTAATCGGGATTTTTTGCAGATTTATGCTTCTATATCACATACCTTCCTTGGCCTGGTGGTGTCTTTCCTTTTTTCTTTTTAGCCTTCTCCTTTCCATTGGACACCAAGTCCTTCCACTCCCTCTCCGGAATCATGGGGGGACGCTCGTACTTTTTGTTCTTCTCTAAATGTGACCTATATTGGTCCCTCGCATACTTTAGATAGGTATCGGCTTTCTTAAGGACCTTGGTTCTATTGAATGTTTTATCACCAAACAACACAACTAAACGGTTAATGAACTCATCTTTTAAATCTTGATTTTGGGCATTCCGCAGGTAATGCATTATGGTGAGCCGAAGAGCTCAATGTAGTATC